>JBBPDB010119622.1:0-18138 GCA_037974465.1 Brachypetersius altus
AGGCGAAAATACACACACGCGCACACACACACACACACACACAAACATACACACACGCACGCGCGCGCGCGCACACACAGAACTCATTTAGCGCTTTGTAATCCTTTCTTAAAGCAAGTTACTTACTTTTATTTTCTTATGCTTCTTACAGATCATCCAAAGGTCTTCATACATATGTTTTCCTCCCATTCTGAGGACCACAAAAGCACACATTGATATACATATTTTATGATAGTACTTTTTAGATTTAAGGGTTTGTCTACTGTGAGACTATGATCATGACAATTATTAGCCCACTGAGAGCTATTTGGCACATTTGTTTGATTTGTTTTTTTTGTTTTTTTTAACTGTATTGATCTCAGAGGGTCTATAACTGCCAGTCAAACAGAGACACAAAGACAAGAACAATACAAAACATTGTGTAAAGTCAAAATGAAACTCTCAAGAAAATACTAAATACACTATGCTCTATACACAAAATGGTGTGGTCAGTAAGGGAGGCGCATAATAGTGACGTAATTTGTTGCACATGATAAGACTATTAAGTTGATAAGTTGATAAGGCTATTTTGTTACTTTAATTCATACTGTATGATACTTTCACTTGTTTGTGGTGTAATGGCCAGAATTTAAAATTTAAGATTGACATGATGTTGGACATGATGTTAGTGCAGAGCATGATCACTTCTGTTTTCTTTGTACATATCTGGGTTTTTCAGAATGTTATTCAATCATAGCCCTTTTATTCTTTGACTAAAAAGCCTTTTGAAAAGAAAATCCCTATGATGATGTAACATAGTCCCAGATTAGCCTATTTTGGTGCCCAGAAAACCCACAAATTTCCCAACTACAGATTGTGATCCTGCACAGAGCTATTGGGGATTAATCACCAGTGACAGTTTAATTCAATTCATGCGTAAAAGACTGATATTAGAAATGACAAAGGTGTCAGAGCAGAAATACGCATCTCTGCTGATGTTATTATATTTTGCCTGGACATGTCGTGCTGGTGTTTGTTCCGTTTCTTTGCCTCAGCTGCTGTGTTTTGGGATACGGTGCGCCCCTGGGACTGAGGGCATATTTTCCTGATATCGTTTCTTTTCTCCCAGGAGAGGAAAAGAAGCAGCAGAGGATGAGGTTATCATCACCTAAATATCCAAAGAATTTTATTTTCTCTTGAGCAGCCTGGTGATATCATTTTGAACTGGGTGTGTCTGACATAAGGCATGGAAGGCAAGACCACTAATCTCAATCAGGTGGTCCACTAAGGAAAAACACTGCATATATGAGAGATGAGTTTTTATTTAACATGAGACATAAGCTGAAAGAGTTGAAGTCCCTTCCCCCTGTTAATGGCCTGTGACTGACCCTTCAAATGTACTCGGTAAAACCTTTTCCTCAAGATGCGATCTGGCAAGATGTGGCCTACTAGAAGGAGGCCAAAGGATCACAATATTTTGTCATAGCATGTTCACAACACATTCTTAGAAGGGCCCCCCTTGTGTTTCGAAACGTGCTACAATATATATACTATAGTATCCTCAGTATTACAGCTAACACTACATACCCGCTTCATTATAGGACGGAAAAATTAAAACATGTTAAAATATAAGATGCATAAAATGTCCATACAGATATACATATATATATATATATATATATATATATATAAACGTGTAACACACAATGCAGGGCAGTGAAACCTCAGTACTGCTCCATGGGACAAAGCTGTTGGACAGTTAACCTCCTAGTGTCTGGGGTGGGCTGGCGTAGGGTGAAGAATTGTTGTACGAAAATGTTTTTTAATGTGACATTGCATTATCCTTTACACTGTAAATAACAAATACATTACCCTTCCACCTAAAACAGGACCGTTCCTGTCCTTTCTCAGCAAATATGTGACGAGTAGGTTATACCAAACCCAGGGGGGATTTCTACAGAGCACAAAAAAAGCTTTGCCAAAATAAAACTGAGAAAAAAGACACTGATAGCGAGTCCCCAGTGAATGCATATTTTTACCAATTATAGTTTGAGGGATGCTTTGAGAGGACAAGTTGTACACACTGTATCAAAGGTGGCAAACACCATCCACAACAAATAATAAAAAAGGAATGTAATTAGACTTATTCAGTTATTACTCAGTTATTACTATGGTTGGCTGAGGTTGCCTGTTTATTCGCCGCTTTGTTAATGAACAGCCGAGCAGTGATGATGTGAAAGACCCTGTTATTCCTGAAGAAGTGTACATACACAGGCCAGCTGTGGTCCTGAAAACACACAAATGACGACAAGGGTCTATTGGACCCCAGTGCAAAAACAAGTAAATGCACCTCCCCCAAGGAAATGACTTTACAAATTTCTTTACTGTTGTTATACTCTCAAATTGATTCTCTCGAGAAAATACTACTCCACCCACTAGCATCTAAACCTAAATCTTTACTTTAGACTACCTGATTGAATTCCATTTATTTAGAATGCTGACCACGAACTCTAACTATAAATTTGTATAATTGTTACACCATATTATTATTCCATCTTATTTCGCTTTCTGACCACGGACTCATGCTGAATTTCTTTTATATTTTGATCAATTATTGCATTCAGAATAAGAGGGAGATGAAGAGGGTCCGGGTGTCATGTGTGTATAATTGTTACTGAATAAAGGGGCTCTAATTCAGTTTTAAACACCTGCGCCCTGGGCCTAAGCACAGTTGCACAGCTGCCCCCATGACCCCCCCGGGCAGTTACGGAACACAGTGGTGTTTAACGTGACTCGCCCTGTTAGTTCGTGGAAGCCACTGTCGGTGATTGACATCTCGGGAGGCTCAACTGTTCTGGCCTGTGATTGGCTGGTCTGAGCTCGACTCCCCGCCTATTTAAACCAACGGCCCTCCTTACTGAAGTGTGACAGAAATGAAGGACAACAACTTCTCCAAAACAGGTCCCTGCACCAGCCGCGTAACGAGGCTCCCAGCAGCCCAGAAACATCACCGGTTTCAGGACCTTACAGCAAGTTTTCCATCTTCATTCAGCCTTCTCGTCTAATGCCGTCTGGTTCTCTGTCTCCTATTCAGCAGAAGTTTAAAAGTAGCAGTCGGTTAGACTGACTGTCAACAAAAGTAACAAGTGTAGCGAAGAGGATGTAACCTGGGTTTGTTTTGAGACAAAGGCCTGCAGTTGTTGGCCACCTTGCCTGATTGAGAACTTTTTTGTAGCCTCCAGGTCTGTTTCGACACACTTTTGTCATCCTTTTTGACACGTTTCGTAAACTTGTGATCTCTCATTTGGACTGAACATGTTTCCCCTCGACGCGCCCTGGAATATCTCCTTCGCCGGGTGTGGGTTCCTCGGTGTTTACCACGTCGGAGTGGCCAGTTGTCTGCAGGAACATGCACCTTTTCTGGTGGAAAATGCTCGACACATCTACGGAGCTTCAGCGGGAGCTCTCACCGCCTCAGCACTGGTCAGCGGGGCCTGTCTCGGTAACACCCCATCTCTTAACAACCTTGAAGGAGTGACTTCATTAAGGAAACCAGATTTACACCTTTTATCCAAACAAAGGGAGATACAAGCACTGTATAGCTGAAGACAACCGTGTCCTGTTATATAAGCGCCTCTTAACTCACGAGGACGCGTTTAGTTTCTGCTTGTGCAATTTTGCATGAGGGTTAAGAGTTTCATTGAACGGGACATGGTTCTGTTTGGCTTGTATCTCCAGTGAAGTGACATGAATTTGTTTGGGTTTAGGGGGAAATCCTATTGCGATATAAACCCTCACGAGAAAGCAGAACTAGCTCTTGTTTAAGAGGCACGCTGGTATTACTGGTAGACAGTGTCTTGAGGCCTTGCGTACTGGCGTCTGTTGCCCACAGTTGTCGTTCTGCATGGCTGTGATATTGAGGTTGGTCGGTTTTTTGATCAGTGCCGTACCCCAGCTCCACTGCCCAGTTTTTGTGCAATAAATAAAACAGCTTTGGGGGTTTAACTTAAGAATGTGCTGCCCTAAAACCTGTGAGCTTAATATGTTCTTGAGCTTAATATGTTATAGGGATGTAAAACCCAGATTTTTGTTTTCTTAACCTATTTTTAAAGATTCATTGACTCACAATATTAAATCAGCATGACACTAAATTTAATTAAGCTGAATGAAATGTGTTGGAACAGAAAGATATGCCTGTGCGGTGCAGATAGAGTACAGAATTGGATTTGAGGGAAATGGATGAGATTTCACCTGCCTTCAGCAATTGTTACTGTATTTCCATTATGCAAAGTACCCTCCTCCTTTGTGTTTCCAGGAGAGGCAGGGGCCAACATCATTACTGTGGCGAAGGAGGCAAGGAAGCGGCTTCTGGGACCAATGCACCCCTCCTTTAACCTAGTGAAGATCATGCGGGGGTTGATGCATCGTACACTGCCACCTGACGCTTACACCAAAGCCACGGGCAGACTGGGCATCTCTCTGACCCGCGTTTCAGACGGAGAAAACGTACTGGTGACCCATTTCAGCAGCAACGAGGAACTAGTGCAAGTAAGATTTTTTACACATCAGGTCGTTGAGAGCAGTTATAACTGGGTAGGGCTTATCTACCTAAAAATGCAGGTGAAAATGCACCCGATGTTAATTTAAAACAGATCTGAATATAATTGCTCAAACCACTTGGAGAAATGTCCAAGTCACGTTCGATGACCAAACACTGTCCGAGCCCTGTGACTGTGGCTCCCCCTGCTGTTTTGCTTATAAGGAAGACCACACCTAGGCAACCTGATTATCCGAAGACCTTTTGAGCATTTTACTACCAAGTGTAAATGCATGTGGATAAAATATTATGAATGTGTTTACAATCCAGATACAGGTGATGCGAATCAACCAGATGTAAATAGTGTCATACACTGTATGCATATTCAGTTCCAAACAAAAAGGGCATGAGGGAAAAAGCAAATTTTACCTCCAAACACATGCTTTATAGCCGAACATATGCTTTATAACTGTGTAACAACAATTTGTGCTCAGCACCTCTCCTCTCCTTTTTGCTGACCCTAAATACACATTTAAACTGAAGTATAAAAATAGCGGTTGTTATTGTGTTTGCCTTAAGTTCAGTCACAATAGTGAACCTACAAAGCTCTGGGATAACTTAGTTTCTACCTCTGCATCAGAAATCATTAACCAAAATGAACAGGAAAGAACAGCTTGTATGTTATAGTGAAAGGATCATAACAGCCCAGAAAAATCAATTATTTGTCAAAAATAAAAAAAGGACATGTGCTGGACCAATCAATAGAAACATAGCTTTTTTTGTTTTTGTTTGTTTTTATATATTTTGATAGCTTGTCCCCCAGGTATGCAAGTAACTGAAATCAATGTGTTCAGCGGAAGAAGGAAGGCTTGGTTAAATAATCGTTTAAGTCAACCTGAAACAAAAACTGTCCTTGTTTTCTCTCATGTCCCTGGTCATATTAAGCGTGATTTATCTTATGGTACCAATCTTCTTCTTTTCCTTGTAATTCTTCTTTAAAACTTTTACCCATCACTAAATGTCTCATGATTTCTAATCACATTAGTGTCAGGAGACATATGAACTAATATTTTCATGTTTTACCTCCAACCTCTCTATTCCTCCCACATTAACTCAGAAGTACATCACAGTACAGAATGAAACTGTGCTGTGGGTTTTCCATTCACACTGACATAAAATGGAAGTTTACAGAAAGATGGTAATATCAGTGGCCCATGTGAATCAGAATAAGAAAACGTTATTGATCCCAGAGGAAATTGCTTGACCACATAAAACCAACATTTCATAGTGTTTTAATGTATTTTATGTTTTATTATTTCTCCTAACTACTTATGAACACATGTAACTAGATACCCTCTTCTCCCAAGTCAGTGGAAAACACAGTGCTGAAATGCTTTACATTACAACTCGCCTGAATACAAATTCCAAATATCACTCAGATGACACTCAGGTTAAACACAGTCATACAGTTATAAATGGTGATTACAAGATTACTGCATGACAACAGTTTTATTGGAATTGTCCAAGAAGGAACATAGATAAGACCAAAAATAAATGGAAACTGAAAATGAAAAGCAGAATAAAATTATAGAAGCCTTTGATTTATAGCCGATTCGTTTTTGTGTGTGTGTGTGTGTGTGTGTGTGTGTGTGTCCAGGCATGTGTTTGCAGCGCCTACATTCCAGTGTACTGTGGCCTTATACCTCCTACCCTGCAGGGAGTGGTGAGTAATGCTTATAGTCTTCACTTCAGTCATCATTATAAACCTATTTTACCAAGTGAGATCACCATTCATGTGTATCAAAGTCTGGGTCTAAAGAGATAGATGTCCTTATTTCTCTTATGTGTAGATTTTGGGACAAGCCTTCAGAAAACATACCTTCTACAAAAATTTGGTTCTGAATGTCAGAATTGTTTATTACATTGTAATACTGCAGTGAATTGTTGGTATCATAAAGGTATTACATTTTGAGATCCAGCTAGTCAAAAAAACAATTTTTTGAAGATACTAGTAAAAAAAAACAACAATATAATAATTCTCCTGTCTAAAAATGTTTATTTGATGGAAGTAGAAGAGCATTTGTGCGTCTCTCTTTTTGCAATGTTTTTAGACTATTGGAAAACACACTTGACCCTAGAAAACTTCAGAGCACTGTTAAACTTCTCGTTTATGGATGTTCAACACAAACCTCCCACTGGGTTTTGATGCAGCGCAGCAGTTCAGATTAGGCCAAGTGAATGAGTCATTGGATGTGGGAAGAAACTCCATTGAGGGAGGATGCAGATTTTGATTTTGCAGTAGTGTGTTCTGAAAATAGAAGCTTTTTTCACTGTGTGAAAAGGCCACTCAGCTCTCAGATCAGCTCTTCAGGCTCTCTGATGCACCAGCATTGTGTTCTGTGTCTCTTGGCAAGGCTCTTGGCTGCAGACAAAACTTGCCTCGTGTGCCATTTAGGGAGGATGTTTTTGTGCAATTGTGTGTGTGTGTGTGTGTACAATCGTTGGCAGGGATTTGACAAAACAGTGCCATAATGTTATTCTGGGGTCCCAGAATGTATGAATGCGTGTACATGTGTACTTTTATCTTGTGTGTGTGTGTGTGTGTGTGTGTGTTTGTGTGTTTTGCCAAGTATGTTAAGTGTCACAGTGTTCCTACAGATACTGTTTTCCCTGTTCCTGTAGTACCTAGAAATGGATCAAATGATCAAATTCAGAGCTCCTCCTTCTCCTTCGCCTTGTTGCACTATGTCTGTGTGGGGGGGGGGTGGGGGGCTGCTGTATTACATAGCTGTTATGAAATATGCACAATCGATCATGATCATGGTATTTTCTTGTTTAAAACTTGGAGTTATTGATCACATCTGCCACCATGTGAGAAACCCATCAGGGAAACTTGCTGCACAGATAAGATAAATTAGCTCTGTTGTTACTTATTAACTTGTTAATGTTCTGTAGTTCTACAGCATTTTTACCATTTTTATCAGGTAAAGTATGGAGAAAAAGAGCAAAAGAGAATGTGACAATTCACTTAAATTTCCTATTATATATACATAAGAGACACAAACTAAGGTTTATCCTTTTCATTCTCAAAATCATTGTGCCAACATGGGTGATTATGATGGATTGCTTCTAAAGGATTAATGCCGATCATCCAGCCTTGGTTATGACCAACACAAATAATGCACTTTTCACAGATACACTGATTTTCTTTCTCAATCTCCTTTCTCTCTCTCTCTTCCCGAACTCCCTCTTTAGCGGTATGTGGATGGTGGAATCAGTGATAATTTGCCTCAGTACGAGCTAAAGAACACTATCACAGTTTCTCCATTCTCCGGGGAGAGTGACATCTGTCCACGAGATGTCAGTTCCACCAATTTGCACGAGCTCCGATTTACCAACACCTCCATCCAGTTCACACTTTCCAACCTGTACAGAGTCACTAGAGCACTGTTTCCTCCTGATCCTCTGGTAAGACTGTAGCACAGGCACAAAACCACATGTGTATACATTTTCACATAATTATTTTGTTTTCTGTTCCATACTCTGTTTTCTGTTACTCTGTTTGATCAGTTCTTGTTTCATTGTCAGGTGATGAAGGCCATGTGCAAGCAGGGATACAAAGATGCATTCCATTTCATAAAGAAAAATGGTACATTTGTTTACTTCCATTATTTACAGTACTGTTTTCAGCATACATCTGCACATTAGAACATAATGTGTCAAACCACAATATGAATGGCTGTAATCGTAGCTTGATTATGAGTGTTCTGTGATAATGGCTAACTCTGCTTGCTCTTTGGTATGCTAGTCATTGATATGCCTTGTCATGCGATGAGGTGCTGTAGGGTTAAATTCTGTTTAGAAGTGTAACAGAGCCCTCTTGTGGTGTAGTAACCAGACGGAAGAGTAGTAACCTCACTGTTTTATATTTGTATTTGTTTATTTTTTTGTATTTTTAGGCTTGTTGCAGTACAGACGGCCACAACACCCTCTGGGTAATGGGGCTGTGGAAGGTGAGGACGATTCTGATGATGAGGAAAATCAGAAAGAGCAAGAAGGAGAGGGAGAGATGGATCCTGACACTCATTCAGGCATAGGGGAACACATCTTTGAGCATTTACCCCCAAAGCTGCATAAAGGTAATAAAGAATGCATTAGATGAAGTTTTCTGAATTATATAAAAATATATATTTTAAAACATATACAGACACGTATTTTTAATCACATCGTTTTTATGGAAGTTCACAATTAGTCTCTCTCTTTCTCTTTCTTTTTTAGCTCTGGTGGAGGCCTGTAGAGAAAGACAGAGCCCCTTGCAGTCTCTAAGCAACTTGTTGCCTGTCAGAATGCTTTCAGCCATTTTACTACCATACACCCTTCCCCTGGAGTCAGCTTTGTCATTGAGTATCAGGTGAGTTGTAACCACTTTTATTAAATATATTGTTATAGTATGTATGTTTTTTTTTTGTTTAAACAGTGTATAATTGTATTGTGTCTTGTTTCAGGTTGTTGGAGTGGTTGCCTGATATACAGGAAGATGTTGGCTGGATTAAAGAACAGACAGTGAAACTGCTGCAGCATGTTCTACGATATGCTGGGGAGAGTGTGTCCCAACAGGTCTCTACAAGGTAAGGAACTACACACACACACACACACAATCAAGCTAAAAACATACATTAGCCTCAAGATATTTTTAATAATGCGTTCTCTCATTGTCCGCTTTTCAGATTTTCCTATCAGGTGGAGCTGAGGCACTCTCAGTCTGCACCGGCCTCGTTTAGTGCGGCGAGCCTGCTGCCAGGCTGGGTGTGGGGGGGCAGCTCGTCTGTGCTGGATGCCATCCAGCGTGTGGAGCAGTACCAGCGCCAGCTCCTACCAAGTCTCTTCTGTGTTAATCTGAACTTACGTGGCTCCTTCAGTGCTGGATCTTCCCAGTCTACACCCTCTCCTCCTCCACCTATGCATGAAGAGATTGATGAAGGTTTGATCATGCATCCTTTGGAGCCCCCAAGCTCCAACCCGCTCCCTTAGAAGCCAAACTAACTGAAGGACCATTAATGCCCAGTGCACTTTCAAACGTTGGATTTTTGTCTAGCTGGCCATTCTGAAAAAAAAAAAAACATCCTCACAATCTCAAATCACTGCAGCGGCCCCATAAGTATTTTAGCAATTATTTTACAAAAAATGTAATTGATTCCTGAGGAGCTGAACAGAACTGGAAAAAATAAGGCTTTATGCATAAATCTTTGTTTTTTGAATGTAGTATGCACCTTTTAAGTATTTACTATTAAGTATTAACTTTGTGTTTTAATGCCCTCCACCTGTTCTAAAGACATTTTTTGTCTTTCAGTACTATTTTGTTGCTTCTTCCATGGTTATGACTGCACAGGCTGAGACAACACACACTTTGCAACTTGAGCTGTTTATTGAGTTGTAGCATCTGTTGTTTTTTATTGTTAATTTTTGTTTTGGTTCACTTATGTTGCATTTGCTGAAATTGACACCCCCTCAAGACATTTCCTTCTCTAACTGGGGGAAAAGAAGAGGGGAAGAAAAAACAGTCCAGTTTCTCCATGTTATGTCAGCTCAAAGGTTGTAATAGTAGGGGTTCTATAGGATTGCTTCAGGCTTCCTGTAAACCTGGTCAGTGAATTCTGTGCAAGAGCATTAGTCTGGAATATTGTATAGTTTCTTTGTTTTGTTTATATGCTGCACATTAAGCATTGTCTGATATGATGGTTCAAGCCGTAGGAAGTAGTTTTTGAACAGCTTATGAATAACAGTGCACTCCTGTAATATTTTAGACTCCATTCCACTATGTTTGACAATCAGGATCTATGCAACTTCACTTCTTATGGGTTCTAGTATGTCTAAAAGACGAGTTTGTGGTCTAGGTTTAATGAAGGTGTTGATCTACACCTAATCTCTCAGATTGTTGGGTATCTTATAGCCATTATTTTAAGTGACTTTTTGGCTTCATTACAGTAAGAGTGAAACAGGCATGTTGAATGTGAACAAAAGAGGGAAGGGGAACGTTGACATGATCTATTGTAATGAGTATGAAGTAACTACATTGGAGAGACTGGCTGATGGACAGGATGCATATTTTTGGGTTGGCTTCCCAGGCAGGGTTTGAGCCTAGGCCAAAATTACACATCATTTTGAATGGAGATTCTCAATTCAAATGAAAATATAGTCCAGGACCAGGCCTGGTTGAAGGCACAGTTCAATGCAATTAGTTCCTTTTGGTGATGGGGTGGAGGTAGCTCTGTGGGTAGGATACATGTCTCCAGACCAAGAGGTCATGGGTTCGAATCCTGTCTTCTGCAAAACCACCACTGGGTCCCTGAGCAAGACCCTTAACCCCAAGTTGCTCCAGGGAGACTGTACCCTGTAGGTAGGGAATGGAAGTCGCTTTGGATAAAAAGCGTCTGATAAAATGCCGTAAATGTGATGTATTATGTACTGTACATTTGTATTCCTGCCTCCCAGTGGTTACACTGTTGCTTCTTCATGCTTTTGTGTGTTTTTGGTGTGTAGTTGATAATGTAGTCGATTGCATCAGACAGTTGTATGTCATGAACACGAACTGTAAGACATATGACTTGGCCTACAAACTGTTGACTAATGGCCTTTTTCAGAAGCTCTTTAAAATGGGGGAAATGTAAGATATTTATCCGCATACACATCTCCACTGAAAGGTAAAAGTTAGTGATCAGGATTTATACCATATGATTCTCACTCAGCTCACATGCTTTATGTATCCAAAAATATTCGGCCACCCCTTCTACTGAATTCAGCTACTTCATGGTGCACCACTTGCTGACGTTTTGTTGTGCACAAACAGACAGATACAGAAAATCATTGCCAGTAGGATATGGTCAAACTACCCTTCATTTCAGAAACAAAGCTAAACAGATGTCAGGCAGTCAGTGGAAGTGCTATAAATGGAATTTCACTTTACTAAATTGCCACTTTGTGTTTTTTTTTATTACTAAGACTCTTAAATATGCTTCTATGATGTGTATATGGCTTAACAGTATAATTCACAGATTTATTTTCCATGTTGTCACCTTTCAGAGTATTGGGATCGATATACACTATCTGGACAAAAATATTGGGACGCATGACACCAACAGGGACTTTAATGACATGCATTCAAACACAAACTTTAATTTGGAATTGGGCCCCGCTTCGCAACTGTAACAGCTTCCATTCTTCTTGGAAGGCTTTCCACACACATTAGGAGTGTTTCTGTGTTATAATGTGTGCTCATTCATTCAACAGAGTATTTATGTTGCTCAGGCACTGATGCTGGACGAGAAGGCCTGGACCACAATCTCCATTTCAGATTTCAGTTAATTCAGTGTTGGATGGGGTTGAGGCCAGGGCCAGTCAAGTTCTTCCACACTGAAATCATCCAACCATGCCTTTGTAGACCTTGCTTTGTGCACTGGTGCACAGTCATGCTGGAATAGAAAAGGGTCTTCCCCAAATACAGTGTCCACAAAGTTGGAAGCATGTCCAAAATGTCTTGGTATGCTGAAGCCCTTCACTGGAAGTAAGGGACCCCCTTGATTAAATAATTCAGTCCCAATAATTTTTACCATTTAGTGTATTACTTTTGGGTATCACTTGTCCCTCCCTGTACACTCAGACCGAGTCCAAGTTGCCCTAAGGGTTGGTCAAAAGTTGGGACCGTGCGTCATCGCCTTTCTTTATTCCGATTGGTCGACTGCGGTCCCGTGTGAGGATCCACCCTGGGCTCGGTGTGCTGCGGAGGAGGTTGGGGCCGCTAGGCGGCGCGGCTCTCCTCTATGTTTCTGGACTCTGGTGGATGTCTGCTAGGCTCCCTGTGCGCTCCGCAGCCCGCTCCCTCTCCCTCTCCACAAGTTGATAGATTGAGTTTGCCGGGAGAGACTCGAGGAAGATGGCGGCCACTGACCGTTCCCGGTCCGAGGCTGCTAAGCAGCGGCGGCAGGACCAGCTGACCCGGTGGCACGGCTCCGAGACCGACCTGACCGGGGCTCAGGTGCGGAGCCACTCGGGCTCGGTCAGGCGGCCCAAAGTGCGCTTTGCACAGGGCGCCGTGTTCATGGCCGCATGCTCGGCCGGAGACCGGGAAGAGGTGGCGGATCTGCTTAGACAGGGAGCCGACATCAACCACGCGAACGTGGACGGACTCACGGCTCTTCACCAGGTACAGACACTGCTTTAGTCCCTCACACTCCTCTTTCACGGACAGGGTAGTATTGTCTTTGAGCTGGAGGCTGGCAGGCAGGGAGTGCTCGAGGCTTCTAGCAGCATTAAGTTTTCCTCTCTCCTGGAAGTCGGGAAACCACTTGTTAATCATATATCAGCAGTGAAAAATCAAAAAGTTACACGAATAGAAAAGGTGACAGTAACTGTATGTATATGAGGTACCAACGCAAGTGAGGTGATTTCTGCTCGTTATAACCCAGGAGCATTTCTGGTGCTCGTCCCGAAGGCAGGCTACCTCCTCCCCGCGCCTGGCCGGGAGAACGCCCTGGGCTCCGGCTGCGAGGTTCTCAGCTCGCGCTACCTCCGAAGAAAGCTGTTTGTTGTATTTTAACCTCCTCCATTCGCCTGTGACGTTTGTTATCGATGAAAAACGAGGGTTAATTTGATAAAGAACCGGATGGTTATTTCTGAATAACTTGTTCAGGTTTTTGGACAAGACGAGGAGAGCTGTGGCATTCCCTTCCTTTTCCTTTCCACCCATTGCGGAATATTTAGACCTCCGTCAGAGAAATTTTGGTTGTGAGGAAAGAAAACTGCTCAGAAAAGTGTTGTTTTATCGGAGCTGCCTGCTTACACGCTTAGTTCAGCTACCATTCAAAACAGCTGAATGTAATCGTTTAAAACCATTACATTTGTGTCTTGTGTAACCAGCCCTCAGTGGTTCACCACAGTGACAGGGACAGACACACCCACCAGGACACAGTGTGTGTGGTGAAGCGTGTCCCATTCCTCAGGTGCCCACAGGAAGCCTCGACTTCAGAGTGCAGAAAGGATTCACAATCCTGGACTGGGCTGTACGTGGGGGATAATCAAGCAACTGCTCCCAGTCCAGTCTAATCTTTGTCAGGATTTAGTAAGACACTAAAACCTGATGCACACCATCCACTGTGGGGCCAATGGCAATAGCGTGTGCTACTTCAATAGGTTTTAGTGCCGCTGATGTCATGACTGTTGAGTGGTTAAAACCAGCTCTGTGGAACAAGTTGTGAGTGTGGAGGCCTGAGCCATTGGGCTATAACGAGCTCATAGGGAGGGTAAGGTCAGAGACGGGTGAGGGCATAAGGCCTGGTTACTTCGTTTGATTTGAAGTGTTTGGCTTCACAGTAACAGCGTAGTGTGAAGGTCTGTGCCACTTAATTTAAACTGAAAATGCAAGCACTCCACTGTAGGCCATCCAAAGACAGAGAGTCGGATCAGTGTCCAGAAATGGCTTTCCTGTGGCCTGGCTGACGCTGGAATTGTGGAGGAGAAGTTCTGGGCGAATGGTGAAGCCTGTGGCTCATGCTCAGGCTTTTGTAGCTGTGTGTGCGAGTTTTTGTGCGCACGCGTCCCTCTGTGTCTCATGTGGGGCTGTTAGCCTGCACGGCTGTGGGCTGTGTTCCTGAGAAAGAGAAAGTTTGATTATACGTCTGTGGAGTAAGAGCAACAGGCATTTTGTGAGAGCAGAATGCCGCAAACCAAAGTGAAAAACTCCAGGTTTGTGAGCATTATCCGTGTGTTAAGAGAGTAAAAAGCGACCGGCTCTCCACTGAGGTGTGTGGTAAATCTTTTCTTCTGTGATCTGGATAGAATCAGTGTCATGTCCTGCCAGAGGCACACAGTTTTCCTTTTTGGACTGTACACACACACACACACACACACACACACACACATCTACACAAAAACACTGTCCCTGCAGTTACAGATAGAGTTTCAGAGATGGTTTGCCTCCCAGCAGTCATTCTAATGTAAACAGGAGTTCTGTCCACCAGCGGACAGAGATGGGCCTCTGATTATGCTCCGATATTCTGGCCTGCTGTGAAGACTACTTCAGGAGACAGGGCAGCTTGAGTTCAATTCCAAAACAGTTAATAACGGTATTTATTTGACCTTGATTTTTTTGTCTACGATCAGAATCCCCAACCCTTGATGTTGATTGGTAAAAATATATAAACAAAAAGTAAAAGCAGTGATGTATTGTTTTTAAACATTTTCTTTTGCCTTGTGGCAGCAATGTACCTAAAGGCTGTTTGCCAACTGCTGTTTAAGATCAAAAAGAAGTTTCCCCCCATACACCAGTAATGGTGTGGTTTGTTAAAAAAAAAAAACTCACTCTCTCCCTTTTGAGTTTGCTTTCTGAGAAAGATCTAGTTATCTCTAAAATAAAATTGGGGAGCATGTTGGGCTTTTTCAAAAATGTTAATAATGCCATGTCAGTGCCGTATTTCTTTCTTGTATTATCACAATATTAAAAACTGGAACATTTTCATTTTTTTAACCATATTTTACATCCGAGGTGGAAGTTTTGTGACGTTTTGTGATTTTATTTTTTTTCCAGTTTTTGTTTTCCATTTATTGTTCACTGTTTGAAATGTTTGACTGCTACTTTTTGTGCCTAAAGAATTGTTTTAATAGATTTGTATTTCCTAGATGAGCAGAAATTGCTGTGTAGCTTAGGACAATTCAGCAGGTCTGAGGTTTCCTGTTGTTTCTGAAAGGTTCCTGTCAGGTGTTGTGTTCGTGCGCACACTTGTAGCCGATCTGGAACTCTCTCTCTGGCACTCCTGTGCTTGAGTGCCTGCTCTGTAAAAATGATTATTCAGCACTAATCAGTAATACCCCTGTATTGAGATGGGCACAGATAACTTTTTGGACAAGTGTTTGACAACTTGCATCTTGTGATGTAAAGGTTCAAAGTCCAGAAACCAATTTTTCTGGAAACACAATTTTGTGAAAATTAGTTCTTAGTGATGCTGCTTCTGACACATTTTGAAGAGCTTAAGCTGAAATTTTCATTTGGTTACTTACACTAATATTTACTTACAACTCCTAATGTTCCAGTTGGCTCACTCAACAAAATGGCCACCAGCAGCCAGTCAGCGTTCAGCAGTCAATACAAACCTGTACTTATACCAATACATAAGATATCACTACAGACAACAATGTTTTTCCTCTGTCCCTTTGACAGGGTTTCCTCTTCAGAACTCATTTTGTCTTTAAATCCTTACTGCTTGGGCCCCTCGGACTGATGTTTATTCTCTATCTACTTTTGCGGTTGTCCCAGTACACACTGCAATGCAGTAGGTCTAGTTTTCTTGGCAAGTAATTCATTTCAAATAGTTGCTGAGGGTTCTGTGGAACTCACCTGATGACAAAAGTTTGTTTCAGAATAATGCTAAACGTCACTGTAACCTCAGTTCCAATAAATCTTTATTCCAAAAGTTTTTATGTGATTGTTCCATTGCTGTTAATGGTATACTTGTGTTTCACCATTTTTTTTTATACATTAGATTGATATATCCTTATTCACAAAATCTTTGGCAGTAGCATTACCTTAATGCTTAGGATATATTACAGTTGAGAATCTAGTCCCACAGATGTGGCCTCAAATGTTCTGGTTGTAACACAAATCTGTCTAAATTCCAAGCATCTGGTAAAAGGGAAAGCATAGATCGCTTATGATGAGACGGGCTATTTAAAGGGTATTATTTTTCAAAACTTCATTGTTAGTTTAGATGTTCCAGTGGCTTTTAAACCAGAGGAGGAAAAGCGCATGTGCTGTTTTGTCATAAGACTGTACTTTGTGGGAATTCTGCCACACAGGAAGCTGAGGCCATGGCCTCATCAACTGTCATCAAATTGAAATTAAATGGGAATAGGTTTACTACCTCCATAGAGATCAGTAAATAGACAAAACACACTAATGAGGAGAACTCTACCAACATCACGCTTTATTTAGCAAAGCATACTTAGTGGGCAATGTTAGATTTTTGAGGTGTCTTGTCTTGTGTAAGTGTGCGCGTGTGCGTGCGTGCGCGTGCGTGCTAATCGGTACTCCAGTACACTGAATTTTAAATAAAATGACAGAGAACATCAGCTTCACTTAAACAGCAATTACATCTACACATTGTCAACTACATAGATATTTTTTCCCCTTTAATACTGATTTATCTTATTTGAGGGGTTGTTAATTAACTGGGCAAGTTGACATAATCTTCAGCCCAATTTTGTATCTGCTTTAGCATCTGCTAAGTTCACATAAACAGCTTTGTAGGTGATGCTATACTTAGTTTTGGGGGCTTTTTGCCTACAACCTTGTGTTCAGTTGGTGAAATGCATCCTGATGTTGGGTTCAGGTTGGGTTATTTACTGGCTGGTCAGGCCACTTTGTGCCTCTTGAAACTCCTGTAGTGTCTTTAGCAGCAGCCCTCTTTATCTCAGGACAATGTGAAAATGCTATTTAGTTGCTTCTGAGCAGTTTGCTTTCAGTGACATGTTGGTTCTACACAGTTATAGTCAGCCAAAATGATGTGTTGCATTGCGCTCTGACTGCTACACCATTTTAACGGAAAATTTCTTCAGGACAACGATACCAAACCTGGAGCACTACAGTGGGAAAGAATCCCGACCTTCTATTCAATCAACTAAACTAAACTTGAAATAGGTTACTAAACAAAGATCTTAAATTTAAATTGTACTATAAAGGAGCAGACACTAAATTTGAGAATGATTATCTGGATACTTGGTCAAAAACACGGTTGGACGCAAAGCTTGTGAAAAGTGACTCAGTCCTGCCCTTCAGCAAAGCAGTGGCCTCGTACCACTACCACGGGTACTGCACTAATTATGGTTGTTGAATGTAGCACTTTTGTTTTTTCATTGGCTCAGTCGTTCTCTGCACCTGCACTGCCCCTGCCTGTATGTTCTTCATCACTTTGTGTCTGCGTCGTGACCTCTCGGCTCTCCCTCGCCACCAATTCTCTCTTCATTTCTCAGATCTTAAAAAAACAAAAAAAAATCTGTAGACATCTTTGGAACATTGTTAGCTATTGTTTCGCACACTTCTTCCGTGCATGTTTATACAAACACTGATGAAAGTGCAGGCAGGGAAAGGTCAGCTGAGCGGGTGAAGAAGAAAAAGTTTCTTCTACCCACACTGGCTAGCTCAGTACCCGTCCTGGAGGGGCATCAAAACAGACTAATGATCGTCTTGCACTTGAATGCGACCATGTAGAAAACCCACACATTCTCCAAAAAAGTCACATATGAGACCATTTTGGTTACAGTAAATATCAAAGAGGACCAGGGGTCTCATTTAAAAAACTTTGTGTAGAACTCATACTAAAAGTGTACGTGCGCTCAAAAGACGAAAATGATGTACGCAAAGAGAAAGTCAGACTTATAAAAACGTTCGCAATATACGCTTTATAAATCGCACCCCACTTGGGATTGTGCGTACGTGGATTTGCCGCATATTCCGCCCTCCACACGCCCTCGTTCCACCATATATGGTAAATGCAAATCACAGGACGGTGCCCGAAATAAAAAAAAGTTGTCTGTTCTTAAAGTGATTATTAAAAAAAGAATTACAGCGCATCGAA
>JBBPDB010119659.1:0-18130 GCA_037974465.1 Brachypetersius altus
AGAGAGAGAGAAGGGGAGAGAGACAGAGAAAGAGAAGGGGAGGGCAGAGAGAGAGATAAAGATAGAAAGAATGTGACAGAGACAACACGCAAAGAACACAGATAGAAAAAGAACACACACTAGAAAGATAATGAAAGAAAGAATGAGTGAAAGAACAGAGAGAGAGAGAAAGAAAAAAAGAAAAGATGTCATGTGAGAGAGAGAAGGTGGGGACACATCTCACACATCTCTCTCGCGCACACACACACACACACACACACAGTTTTTATTCCCCCAACCCCGCCTCAACACAGACGTCCCAAAGTTTCCAGTGAAAACAAAACACCACCGGTTACTTCATCCCGACCCACTGCTGAAGCCCAGCACTCTATTTGTGGCATCTATGCAGAGAAATCAGCTTGATACAAAAACAAGGACACCTTTCAGAGCACATGCTGTTGTCTGTGTTTGTGTGTGTGTCTGATCACAAATAATCAATTACTGTGGTTCACATGCCCAAATAAACAGCGTGAACAAAGACTTCTAATCTACCACGGTCTGAAAGTCTCAGATTTTACTCAGACCACCAGCTAAACAGAATGAATTATAACCGCTTTCCTTCACAAGTATCATTAATAGACTTTGTAGATTCCTGCACCATCCAAACATGTACTTCATGGCCTGTTTTGTTGTTGCAACTACAGTAAAACTGACATATCACTACAGATAACACTGCATAGGTTTTCAATTTTTCAAGGCAAATTTACTTTTCGTCTGATTTTTCAAAATAATCTGAGGCATCCAGTAAACAACATTTTATCTCACAATACTAAGCTTAAGATCAGTGTTGTGTCATACCAGTACTAGTGGCCAAAAAGAGGAGGCATACACTATCAGTGTGCACACCTTACCTAGATTATTTCAGTAACTGAGGATCTTTATTCTTGTTAAACAGTGGAACATTTTTGAGTGAATAATTATATACGACACCGTCAAATGAAACAAGTTTCCTTGAGATGAAAGAACCAGTGTAGATCTGACTCCTATTACCAGGTTCTGTGGTAATGCAGAGTTAAACTTTAACTTTAAATGCACTCGTTACCTTTTCATCCCACTGCCTGTCAGTTAATAGCTCATAAAATATCTAACAAATGTCTGGTGATCCACATTATAATTATATTCGGTGGCTTTTTATGTCAGTAGTGATGAATATAAAAAATTATTTCTTGGCCAATAAAGGTACTTAACATACATACTGAGTGTATTTTTAGTAAATACTAAGTGAGCAGCATGCAAATGTAGAAAACCTGTTCTGACTGGTAGTGTGGTGGAGGAATTGCTGCTGTTACCTGAAGCTTGGCCTGCAGGGACGGTGCTGAGGAAGAGGAACAGCTGCAGTGCCACGGTGACTAGAGCGTGAGAGCGTGTGCCCCAAACTGGCGTCTCCCAGGATACCATCCCATCGCACATCTTTCAGCCCTGCTGCACAGCTACAGTCCTCTCTGGCTGAACCTTAGGACACGCACACACACACACACACACACACACACAGATTTAAACACAAAGTTCAGCCTCTGGACAGCGTAAGACAGAGCAGACGATGTGCTCAATCTGCCAGCAGACATTCTTTTACGCCCGCCTAACCAATGGCACAGCAGCAGGAAGCCCATGTCTGAGAGGAATTACCAATTCAAGCCACTTCAGGCAGAGAAAAGTTCTTGGAAGAATAATTTATACATAAACTACTATTGCGAAAGGACTCCGACTCGCGGCACTTTTCCACTGGCACAAGGAACCGCAACGTACCACAAATGTTTTTTGCATTACAAAGAAAGTGACCTGAACCCGAGCCGTGACCAAGCTGCTCAACGGCAGGGCTAAAAGTGGACCGCAGTCGAGCTGTCTGCATCACTGGTCAAAACGTTGCTCAAAACGTTGGTCAAAATGTTGCCATGACAACAGATGGACTTGGAAATACCTGTTTGTTTACAACAATGTAGATACAAACAAAACAACTGGGAAGTTGAAGCACAAGCACTACTGTCTCTTTGGGCTGAAGAGTTTTTATGATACTAACCAATGCACCTTTAATGCTGTTGGAAATGTTTAGGTGTACCAGGACATCACTAACAGGCTTTCTGTGTTAGAATTTCATAGCACAGCTCAACAAAGCGGAGATTAAAAAGCTCAATAAGGCTGTAAAAAAAAGGAAAGACCACAATAACAAAAGCAGCACTGACACAAAAAGATTCTGCCAGTTCAACTCCATGGACGCAATTTAGGTCATAAACTGTGGAGAGAGAACTATGCGCCAGAAACACTGTCACCAGGCTGAAATACACTGGAAAAAACAACATATCAAGTTTCCCATATATTTATGAAAAAATGTCTTCGGTAATGTCCCAAGATAGAGACCATAGTCCAGAAATCCACTGATCACAAAACCTGTTGGAAACTACAAACACAAGGCTGTGGAAACTAGAGCATGACTGCACAGGTGGTCTCAAGTAGGGCTGCACAATATACCACCTGTTAATCTGCACCACAGTATTGGACTCTGCAAGAAGAATGCTATAATTTGCAAATTAGTCGCTAATCAATCATACAGTGACTTTCACCAAGCTGCTGTTAAAGGACCCATATTCCACACTACCCTTTTATTTTAGTTTTTCCATAACAATTATAATTAGAATTTGTAATTATAATTTTTTTAACTATAATTTGCAATACACCATAGTTCATTCTTACACAATCATTTTCAAACATGTTTATCCCTTCATTCAACAGGCCTTTAAGAGTGATATATGTAAAAGATATATGTATCTTCTCTGATTGGCTGCCCTGTATTGCACCTTATTCAAAAAGCAGCATGTGGCTGAAACACTCCTTAGAAGGAACAGGCGAGGCTAAACTGTTGAAAGCCGAATAAGGAGAGCGGTGGTTTTGAGACATCACAGAAACTATTATTTGAAAACTGTTAACAATATTTACATACTTCAAGCCTAATCTGGACCCATTAAGATATTGAAGCATTCAATTCTAATGTATTTCTGTAGTTTTTTTTTTTTTACAAAACAATGTCACAAAGCAGCTTTACACTATTTAAATCACAATACTGATATTTGTCCATATCGAGCAGCTCTAGTCTCAGGACATTTTCACTTACTGTGACTGCTGATGTAGGAACACTTGAGAATGATGTGCCTTGAGCAGAAAATTTTGCCACACAGTCTGTTGCAAGACAAATTTTTACAGGATACTCTCATTGCTCTATTGGGGGTAGAAGAATGATGGAAATGTACTATTGTTGTGGATCACCCTGCATTATAAGGATGTAATGATTTCTATACAGTGTTATGTAAGGTTGAGTGGTTTAAAATGAATAGTTTATTAACTATATGGGCCATAAATGCCAAAAAATTATTTATAAGCTCATACATTTATATAGCCACTATCGGATGAACCTGAGATCTGAGCTTTAACAGTATAGATCAAGTCAAGTCTAGTAGGCATTTGCCAGTTCAACCATATACACAGTACACAGTGAAACAAAAGTTCCTCCAGGACCATGACACAATAGAAAGAACAAAAACAGGACAATGGAAGACTACACAAATACAGGCAGAGCAGAACTGCAAAAGCAATAGTTCAAATAGTGCAATTATTAATAGTACAACATACAGTGCAGTGGGCAGGAGCAGTAACAGCACAGTATTATGACAAATTTAAATGTGCACAAATGCAAAGACTGCAGCAAAGAATAATAAACAACTATGCAATAATAGCAGTAATATATTAATTATTATATATTAATTATTAATCATTTGTAGGGTTTATGTGCAAGTCTGAAATGTCAGATACAAAGTGCAGTCAAACTCAGCCGCAAGGAACATCCCAGAATAGGCCCTGCTATTACTTTGCAGTGGTTTTTCAGATGTGTTGAATATGAGCTCGAAATAAAGACCTGCTCGGTTATCAGCTGGCTTATTTCCTTCTTTCGATCTCTCTTTCGCTTCCTCTTGAAGTCTCTGACAGCAGATGAACATACTGAACAGGTGTTTACCTCCTACAGCAGCAGGACTCACTGTGGAACTTCTGTTATTCTCAGACTGATCATAAACCTGAGCAAAGAACCCAACTGTTTCAATTTCTAGACACTCACCGCCCTCCACTACTGAGCCTTCCTCATGCATACACAAGCACGCTTACTCTTCTGTCTGTAAATTAACCCAACTGTAATGAGACTGGACACAGTCGGTTATACCATTCATCTTAAGTAACACGGCTGTCACTACCAATGATATCAGTAGTCAAGTAAACTTGTCATTACTTTGATGAGTAATATCACACACCATTTATAAGAGCAAATGTTTAAATGTACTTAATAAACATGACATTTGTATTTTTAAAAATCCTGAAGGTGTGGGTAAAGACAGTATTTCCTTTTGGAGAACATATAGAAACTACATTACATAGATACGTGTGTGTATACACACACACACAGACACAGATACTGCATTCATCAATCACTAACTACCAAGCAAGCGCTGTCAACATTTTTAATTATTACCTGTAAATTCCAGCTGAGTTAACTCTACTCAGCTGGATTTTCATTTGAAAAGGACACCGAATTAAATACAATGCCCTGACAACTTATGGTCCGAATTTAATTAAATACCACGTACACAAATACTCATTATGTTGAATGGGATTCTTGTTACTGTTCTGTAAGGCTTGTCCAACCTAAAGAAACAAAGCATGGATAGGAATATCAAGCTGGTATTAAAACTAATACAATATTTAGGTCTAATATGCTGAGGTTCCAGACAAGCTGAATCCCTGTCCTGGTACTTTGTGTACCATCACACAAATGAGACACAGGTGCTGCGTAAGTAATTAGGAGATTGCCAATTGTCAGCATTCCTTCTGCTGCAAAGCGACAGCAGAGCGAGAGAGAGCGAGAGAGCGAGTCTGTGTGGCCCAGGCTGCAGAAGCTCCGGCCAGTGAGAGAGCACCTCCTACAATAATGCCAGTCTGGTGTTCCCACCACGCTGTCCACTCCGCTGCAGGGAGCTGCAGAGAACAAGATGAGTGACGCAAGTTGCGGTTGGCACAAAGTGAAGTTCGTTTACTGCCACACACAAACACAGAGTGCACAGAGTTCAAACTAACATTCAGTAACGTAACTGGTTACTAAAGCAACACGCAAAACACAACCTGCCGAGATCTGAAGACGCTCCAGAAAACCAGTAATAAAAAGAGTCATTAAAGCAAATGAGTCATAAACAGCCTAAATGGCAGAAGCTGTCGTTTGGGGAGAGATAACAAAGCCGCAAACAGATGACAACACAGCTGGGAGATAATTAGTCATTTATTTCTCTGTGTTCTTCAGTAGGAAAACGAATCACACTGGCAATAACTCGCTTTATATCAGGAATCTACCTGGCCAAGAGGATGAACCCTGTGTCTCCAGCCCTTCCGTCATATTTAGTGCAGCTTCTGTTTTGGGGAAACAAGTGACCAGAATGACAAAGCGGACTTCTAATTGCAGAACAAAGTGTCACAGGAGATGTACGTTACATAACTCTTTGAAGGAGAAGGGAAAATGCCAGACGCCGAAAAAACCCGTCAGATGCGGCACTAAAAGGACAAGCCAAGCTCCTGTCAGCAAGGGCTCCAGAGCGGCGTTTTAGCTTGTGAGAAGCAGCTACCGTAGTGATCACTGCTGAAACAGACAGCAAACAGAGACAGGGAGGGAAATCTGGCAATACGTGCTCCTGCCTTCATGAAGGTATGAAGGCCCACAGGGTTCAGCAGAAAGATAGGGAAGCAGCTGTCACATATTAAGACCTGACTGATATAATAGTTGGTCAGTATCAGTAGTCACTAAAGTATATGATGCACCTATAAGATACACACCAACTCTCATGTCCCTGCACTGGTTTGCAGTTTGGCTCAGAACGCATTTCAAAGCATGGCTTATCATGTAGTAGTCACTCAATAGATTGGGTCCTAAACATATCTATGATCTTTATGATGATTATATTCCTGGTAGGTCGTTCAGACCTGTGGGAGCTGCTCAGATAGTGGAGAAACTAAACCTGGTGAAAGTGTTTATCCACTATGCTGTCTAACCAAATGCCCATCAGTATCAGCTTTAAAAAGCTGCTAAAACTACCCAGTTCTCCTCTACCTTCTTTTATCTGTGCTTACATTAATTCAATTCAGTTTTTTATATAGCACTTTTTACAACCAATGTCACAAAGCACATTCCATGTTCCTTTATTCATTTCTATACACTTGTATCAGCTTAATGATTTCATTTTATTTCCTTCCATTATAATGTGTATGTATTTAGCAACAGTCTGATCATCTGGAATCATCTGCTCCCGTTTCTTCACTGGTTTAGGACAAAAGTCAGATGGTTTTTGTTCTGCTTGAATGATTTATACGTAGGTCACTGTGTGTCTTAAACAAAAACATACCACTACAACTGTCCAGATTCAGAGACTGGACAGAAAATTAGAGTCTTTGGAAAATGGGAGCCTTCAGGAAGCCTGGAGATCTGTTCCTCAAGACTACAGTTAAAACAGAAAAACATCTGAATAAATATGAATAAAAAAATATGGACCTGTCAGAGCCATTATTCAATACTCCAACAGGTCAAAGTCTTCTACAAAGTGAAACTTCAGAAAATTCAGTAGAAGCCTCCTCAGGGGGGTTCACCCCATGATCAGAAGATCAAAGATTCAAACCCCAGGACTGTTAGTGGCACCACTGAGGTACCCCGAGCAAAGTACCGTCCCCACACTCTGCTCCCCGGGCGCTGTGTTCCTGGCTGCCTGGGTTAAATACAGAGGAAAATATTCACACCGTTCAACTGTGTGCTGTGGTGTATTCACATAAGGCAAATGCTCACTTTACAGATACACTTCAGTGTGTAGAAGCAATGTTCATGAAGGCCAACTAAGGTGATTTATGAACATCCATCTGCCTTACAAAGTCCATCACCATGCAGCACAATCTAGTGCACCACTTCCTTCACGCGGTTAAAAAGCACAGCCTTTACTGCTTAGCTGTGAAGATATAATCTCAGGAAACACGATATGCAGCTGATGGAACATGATATTCATGAGTATGTTAACTTGGTCCAGTCTCAGCAGTCATTTTAGAAGGAAGTATAAAAAAAAGGATACAAAGCAGAACAAGTCTGCATCCAGGGCAAGTTTGGAACAGCCCTATGATAACACATGAAATAACAGTATGACACTGATGATACACATGTATAATACGGTTCCAGACTTGGAAGTGGGTGGGACATTTATGTACCAGCTTTTATTCTGTCCAAGCAAATGACTTCTATGAAAAGACTTCCAGCCCTAATGTAATGAAACTCTTACTCCTGAGGATGGGACGGGACAGTAATGGAAAATAAATCAAATTGTGACAAGACAGGGGGAGGATACATCTGAACATGACGGCATAGGTAGGATTTTGCTCCTGCATGTTCTATTCCTGCATCCTGCCACATGCACAAAGACCATCAAACTCTTTGAAGTAAACCAACTGTGTTGCTTTTCAATTTTT
The DNA here is from genome assembly GCA_037974465.1 of Brachypetersius altus. Lineage (NCBI taxonomy): Eukaryota > Metazoa > Chordata > Actinopteri > Characiformes > Alestidae > Brachypetersius > Brachypetersius altus. The sequence goes on from JBBPDB010119659.1 coordinate 7,567, forward strand.
ATAAAAATCATTTATCCATTCAAATTAAGGAGAAAATCTAAACTTTAATATTTATTAGCAGCCGATACAAAAATTACACAAATATCTCATATACAGAGCTTTAAATTTCTGATCAGAGACAACATCACTGAATATTATAGAAATATCGTTACCTTGGAAAAGAATATTTTGGTTGTGATCAGGTTGAGCAGTTCAGTATGTACTTGTATTACAAATATGCCAATAGAAATGATCGTCTTCGATATGCATCAGTTTAATCTGCCAACAAATCTACCAATCTGGCTTGAATCTTCTACCAGAACTCCTTCCTGGGCTGATGCAAAATATCAGGCAGACAAAGCGTAATTTCAAGAAGACAAGACCTTAACATTATTAAAATAAACACCTGGCAGGTTTTTTTTTTATTTTAATACTTGCTTAATAATGTCATTGGGCTGTTTTTAGACTGTTAGCTTGCTGCTACTCTAATATTCTCTACAAATGATAAACACATGCTTATTAAATTGAGGAAGAACTGCTGAAACTAATGCAAGTATAAACAAGCAACAAACTTCAGCACATATTCTAATCGTACTTGTATATTATGGCTGTTACTGCTTTTCTAAACTCAACATGCCATTGAAACAAAATACTCATTAAGACTTTATGATGACTAAAGCCCTGCGATACTGTGACATAATTGGAAAGAAGTCAAGTTTTAGAAGAAAGCTGAGTAATCTTTAGAAATATACGACTGTTAATTCAAATACAACTGTACTAGCTTTATGCTTAATCATAAGCCGAGATTATAGTACATCTGTAGATGAATGCTCATCCAATGAATACTCAGGGTTACTAATAAGTTTGCCACTCTGTAGTAACAGCTTCTACTCCTCTGTGAAGGCTTTATACCATGAGCTGGACTACATTCAGCCACAAGAACATCACTTATGCCTTATACAGACTATACACTTTCACCAATTTCATGACAAATCATGCACACAGATGTACGACAGTGTGTGTGTGTGTGTGTGTGTGTGTGTGTGTGTGTGTGTGTGTGTGTGTGAAGGCGCGTAAATGTACGATGTGTGTGTGAATGTACGATGGTGTGTGTGAAGGCGCGTAGATGTACGATGGTGTGTGTGAAGGTGTGCGGATGTACGATGACACGTATTGAATGAGAAACAATGATGCAAGTCATTTCATGCTGCATTTCTATTGGTAGGTCAGTTCATGACGTTGTCAGAAAATAATTGCAGGCTGCCTTTGTTCATGACAACAGCTGTCGTTGAACCTCTCTCATAGTACGACATAGGACCATCGTTTAGGAGCCACGACCAAAGAAATTAACATGACTGTAACCTTTCGTTTGGGACAGACCAAAACCATACAGTGTAAAAATGGACATTATGTCAGGAACTCATGTTTGATGGTTAGTTCTGGATCATAAACTCCAATTCATCCTAAAAGTATTGGGTGGAGCTCAGTCACTCCACACAATACACTTCCACTTGTCAATGGTCCAATGCTGGGGGGCGGGGTTTACACCCCTGCAGCTGATGCCTGACATCTGGCATGCTGACCTTTGGCTTGTGTGGTTCCTAGACTTAGGCTTGCAAAACTGACAAAGAGGAACATGGATTTGGCCTAGTCTTAGGCTAAACTGCAAAATCAATTGTTACACTATTAAAAAACACCTTTTAGCCCACGTTTATTCTGTGGATTTTAAACACACAGGAGCATGGATTAAGCTGCCAGGACACTTTTAAAGACATAGCAATCTAGTCTTAGACTAAATTGCAAAGTTTATGGTACTTTACTATTAAACATCCCATTAGCCCCAACCCCAGGGTTGAGAAACTACCATACAGGCTGTATTTTAAACATATAGGAGCACGGATTAAGCTTAGTCTTAGACTAAATTGTGACATCTATGGCGGTTTACTATGAAAAACATAATTAAACCCAGTCTTAGGGTTGGAAAACTGACATACTGTGTGCATTTGAAACATATAAGGGCATGATTAAGCCTAGTCTTGGAATGAACTGTAAAGTCAGTGGGTTAATCTAAGAGCAGGCTTAGGAATCAATGACCAGCGTTTAATCAAAAACACTGGCCTTGAGCACAAAAAACACAGCACTGAGATATTTATTAGCACTAGCCTCTACTGGGTTTGGTCACAAATAAAACAAAAAGCAGTAAAAGGTAGAGATCGTGTCTCAATCTCAGCCCAGAGCAGGATATCCTCGGGGCTTAGTTCCAGCACTAATCGCAGAATTAAACCCCAGTGCTCCGAGTCTGATCTGAGTTTAGGTCACACGTGTGCAGACACGTGCAGCCTCTGAAACAAAGAAGAACCAGCTGTACTCTGTCGAAAGTCAGTTTTTCGCCATAACACCAACCGAATCGCAGGGCATTACTATTTCTCAAAACCATAAAACTGATAAAAGCTAAGCGTTTTGGGATCATAACAACAGAACACACACTGACAGGCAGAAGATCGGGGCATATTTACACAGGTCACCTTTTAAATCACCCACATCTGACTCAAAGCAGAGCACAGAAGTGACTCAAACTAAACTAACAATTGGACTAACCGAGAAACAATGGGGCTTCTAATGCAGATTTGTGTTTGTGTGAGGTTGCCAGAGGGTGTGTGTTTATTTTGTACAAATAAATTAACCAAAACACGTCTTTTTTGAGTCAATTTAGGTCTTTTACACCTTAATCGTCTGTCCATTTAAGTATGACAGAACAAATGTATTAAATACTATTAACAAAATATGAACAAACTGCCTGCTAAATGTCAGTTAAGCGTTGTGGAACAGATGTTCGTTTAAATGTTGGTTAAAAGAGGCTAAAACGTCCAAAAGAAGTTAAACGCAAAACAAAACTACGACTGTCAGACATATAAGATATGTATGTCTATCTACGTTCATTTAATCCTTATGCTGTTTAAAGCCTTTGTTTTTGTTGTGAGCGGACGGAACTAGCTAGCTAGCTCCTCTGGGTACCGCTGCAAAACACAACGTGAACAAAAGTATTAGGACGCCGGACCATTCCACCAACAGGGGCTTTAATGACATTGTTTTCAAATATATAGACTTCAACATATAGTTGGTCCTCCCTTTGAAGTTATAACAACTTCCACTCTTCTTGGAAGGCTTTCCATGAGATGTTGAGGTTTCTGTGGGAATTTGTGTTCATTCTGTAGAACATTTATGAGGTCAAACACTGATGCAATCTCCGTTCCAGTTCATACTAAAGGTGCCTGATTCTTCCTCAAACCGTGTCCACAAAGTTGGAAGCATGGCGTTGTCCAAAATGTCTTGGTGTGCTGAAGCATTAAGACTGCCCTTCACTGGAGGGATGGGGTCTAACCTGAAGAGGTGTCCCAAAACTTGTGTCCACGTTGTGTATAGACAACAATTGTTAGCCTAGCCGCGGTGGTGTACATGAATAAGGAATAAAAGAGGAGAAACAGCTCACCAGTGAAAGCCGTCCGCTCCGGCGGGCTCACTTTCGGGGCATGGAGGTAGTCCGAACGGCCGAGGGATCGACGTGTTTTGTTCAGTGCTTATTTCGTAAAAGCAGAAGTGAGCTCCTCCTGCTCCGTGGTCTCCGAGCCCGGCCGCAGCTCCTCCACCAGCCGCCTCCTCTCACTCCGTCTCCATGGGAACGGGGCGGGGCCTCGAAGGAGGGGGTGTTGTGTTTTTCACAGTCAGCTGAGAGGGGGGTGGATGTGCGTGGAAGGGGGGTGGGGGGGGGTCAGCACAGGGGGTCAGCTATAGGTCCACACTCAGAATAACACAAACAGGTCACCAACACTTTCTTTTTTCTTTTTACGGTAAAAAACAGTAACAGTATACAGTGGGATAACCATTGTACACAGTAACAATTTGTATATACACTCTGCATATACAGTAACATACTTCATATTCAATAACATACAATATCATTCTTCAGTAACACAAAGTAAAACGCACAATACAAGACAATCGCTTACAGTAAAACGTATAGTATCATGCAGAAGAATAGTCCGTATTGAACAGTCTAGTATTCAGTACCTTACAGTAAGAAAATCAGTAAACTTACTGTTACTTACAGTGAGATTTATTGTAAATCAATAAAATGCATGCAATATAATCACATACAGAATAAATCGTTATAATCCACTAACCTACACAAATAAATATTTTCAGAAGCAAAGGTGAATCACAATGTTTATTCTGTTTTATGTAGCTACATACGGATATATATATGATTGGTCTGTGCTAATAAATTGGTCTCCTGTGCGTCTGTACAGGAGTCCAGCATGACTTTCTTGCACTCCACGCGCCAGAGGGCAGCACCATGACATGCTCACAGTCATTGGGTGCCAGATTGGGAGAAACTCCTCACTCAGGAGGATTTTAAACAGTAACCAGGCTGAGTCCACAGGTCATCTCTTTCTCTCAGTTCTCCTCATACACAGATAAACCAGTAAATATACACCAGGGTTATATGTTAACTAGTTAGTGACTAATTGTAAAGTTACTGATCAGTAATATTACTGTTAGCTTAGTACATTTACTTCCTTATCAAATTACTTACTGATAGGTCCAGTTTAATATTCTTTAATGTTCTAACTCCCCCAGTATCAACTATTACTTTTGGCTCCCTTGATTCTATTTCAGATGTCTTCTGATGGGAACATGGTTAGGGCAGTTGAACAGTGTGACAGTTTAGCTCTGTTGTGTAAATGAATAGTTGCTGGTAATAATTCTCCAGGAAAAGAAAACTTTACTGTCAGCTCAATTATATTCACATATACATTGAGACATATTTTACAGAGAAAGGCACACAGAATAATCACGTACAAATACAATAAAACATTTTCAACATGTAGAAATTGTGAAAATATTACATCAGTAGTAAATAGAATGTTATTATTTGTGCATTAAATGTGCAAATGATAAAGTGCAAAGGTGGAAAGTAGTCAGTTCACAGTTCATGTGAGTATGTGTGTGTGTTGTGTGTGTGTGTGTGGGGGGGGGTCTGATAGTGTGTTGAGAAGTTTGCTTTATTGTTATTCAGATCAAGCAAATGCTTCCAATACCAACAATGCATTATATGGACAAAAGTATGGGGACCTTTCTGAATTTTTGAATTCAGGCAGCCCCTTTCTTCCTCTGAATGAGAATCTTAATGCTTCAGCAGACCAAGATATTTTGGACAACACCATGCTTCCCATTTTTTGGACAACATTTGGGGCACTTTTCTGTTCCACACAGAGATTGCGAGTCAGGCCTTCGTCCTACATCAGTGCCTGAGCTCATACATGCTCTACAGAATAAATGTACACACATTCCCACAGAAACTCCTAAACCTTGTTGAAAGCCTTCCAAGAAGAGTGGAAGCTGTTATAGATGCAAAGGTGAACCAACTTCATTTAAAAATACAATGTCATCAAAGTCTCTGCTGGTGCAATGGTCCCAATACTTTTCTCCACATTGTGTAAGTGGGTACTGATCTGAACTGGGCTCTGAATGCAGGCATTTTATTTACATGTGATATACAAAAGAGGAACCATCATCTTATGACTTTTTAAAAAATAAACCAGACTGTAAGAGGTTTTAGAGAACAGTGTTTGTTTGTTTATTTATTTATTTATTTGTATGTATGTATGTATGTATGTATGTATGTATGTATGTATGTATGTATGTATGTATGTATGTATGTATGTATGTTAAACTCGCTCATCATAAGCATTTAAGCAGGTTATTTGAGCTAAGTTAGTTACATGTGCTTACTTAAAATTACGAAGACCAAGATCATTCAAATTCCAAAAGACAAAATCCCCAAACGTTTGATATGGCCGTGTAAATATACAAAAATGGACAGACTGACACATACAAACACAAAAAGATATTCCGGGTAGGGTTTACCATGGCACTGGCATTTACAGCAGTATAAATAGCAAATATTTAATGTCACAATTAAAAGCTGGGCTCTCCTTGTGTAGAAAAAGCCACTTTTAGCACTCACACAAACCCATACCAAGCCACCTGTGCTGCATGTCCAAATGTCCATAAAGACACTCGCGCATCCATGGAGGATAACACGCTAATGGCGCACTGTTGAGTCATGCCTTTGCACATAGAGCACATATATATGCACTGTATGTGCTCTTTGGAAACAAACAGATTTACAAAAGCCCAAGCAAATCCCACCAGTCCTAATACTTCACATTTTTGGAGCTAAAAAAATTAACCATTCGACTCCATGCTGGTTACCAACAAAAGAAAAAGGCTTGTAAAAATAAATTTAAAAAGTAGAGAAAGTATGTTTCTGGATAAAAGTCATGCACTGTTAAGGGGTGGAGTCAGCAATGGCTGGATGGGAATAAATCAGAAAAGAGAGAAAAGGATAAAAAGAATAAAAGGAGCAATGAAGAGGATGATAATGATGTTGTTGATGGGGGCGAGTCCACACCCACTCCAGTCTGAGTGTGGTCTACCTGTGGGGCTGTCCGTGATGGAGGAGGACTCGGACGGTGAAGGCAAGCGGTCTGGGTGAGAGTTAGGCGGACAGGGGAGGTGGACGGACAGAGTGACAGAAAGATACAACAGCACAATGATTAGAACAAAACTAGGTGTGTCCAGAGAAAGGGGGTACAGGATGGGGGTGAGTTACACTCATGGAGAGCAATGGTACATTATCACATTACACATCTGCACTGATCAGTCCATGTCTATGTGAAACTCTCAGGTCCCTGGTATTGTCTTCACTATACTGTCCCAGCAGTTTAAAGGAATAGTTTGGTGAGAAATCAAATGAACACAATTTTCTCTCAACAAAAATGTATCCTATCAAACAAGACACATTTGATGGCAGACTTTTGCTCCTTTTTTCTCTTATTATTTTGAGACTAATGTAGCAACAGGTAAGTTAAAACAGTAGCACCCATCTTTAAATCATCTGTACTTTTGTGCGTTTCTAGATAACAATATGTCCCACAGCATCAGAAACAACAAATGCAAATATTCTCATGTGGTTCGTACAGTGCTAATAAACGAGTATGACCTTGGTTAGGCTCGTCACAACAAACTGGCAAGCTGTGTAAAAGTATTCCTTGCCGAACAATTGCTACAGAACAGTATTGTAGTACCTTTCTGCTGCAGGGCAAGCTGCCGCTTTATCTCAATGTCTTGCAGGGTGGCTGCTAGGTTGCGAGGCAGACTGCCAGTGCTGTTCGCCATCATTACAGGACTCTGGAAAAGGAAATATGAATATATGCCATTATTTATATTCAAACACCCCAATACAGAAGCAAGCCTGCTGTGCTGAAGGAACCACACTGGATGTACCACAGAAAGAGTGCATTTATTCACCCTGGATGAAGTGTTGCGTCCGAGTGTAGCAGAGGTGTAGGTGGGGGACAGGCCTGTGTTGACCTTTGGCCTTTGTGATGACAGACTGGTATCGCTGTCCATCCTGGAGCGGAACACCTGTCCATCAGAGAAGCGGTGCATGTTACACACCAGTCAATGCCCATACAGTGTAAAAAAGCTTTCAAACTTGCTCATCATTCATTATTATTGTGATATACTTAAATGGCTACACTGATCATGTAATTATGCATTGCCTCTTTGCATTATACCTATTAGTGGTGCACTGCCTTTGAGTGTTATAGTTGTGTATAAATAGTCTATAATATATATTAACTGTGACTATAACAATTTAAGGCAGCTTGCATTTCTACCATACAGTACAATGCATTGAGAAGACATGTTTTACTGTTTTGTATAGCGTGGGCATTTGTGACCTTTCTGCTTGATCTGCACCATGGTAGCAATGAGAATCCAGAGAACATCGGAGTCTGAACAAAACAGTATGGTAATGTTCCCTAGCAATCTGCAGTCAATTCTGCGTTTGCTAGGCATGAAAGAAGCGCAATCTTTCAGAGAACCAAGTGAAGATGATTGCATGAAGAAAGAAAGGTGTGCATTAATGTTAAAGGGGTTAAAGGCTGTTCCAACTATTCAAAGGTACTATTTTTATAGTTTATTTTATTTAATCACTCAACAAAATACACAAGTATAATTCACTTTATTTTTGGAATGTGATTTATACGTGTGGATATTTTAACATGTAGGGGTTTGGGTCATGCTGCTAGTCTGAGAGTTCTATTGCATCTTTCCATTTCAAAGAAGGCGCTGCTTATGTGCATCGTCATGCAACACTGTGGGTGCACAGAGTACAAAAAAGTTAAAGTGAATGTGCATTTATAATCACTTAAACTGCAAACAACTTACAAACAACCTCCAAAGAGGGTGTACTACTTAAAAACGGTCTATGGCACTTTTAAGCTGTAGCCAGCTTAAGCAGTAGGTTACCAAACATATAGAGGTCATTTAATATAAATGTAAAAAGGCAAAAGACAAATAAAAGTGCCCTCAATAACGGAGCGACATGAAAACTCTTTTTTTTTTTGTTTTGTTTTTTAAATAGAAACTGACCCAGCCAGCATTATTCACAGCGGTGCCAGACATAGAAGCACTTAGTGCCATTAAAAATCTTACTGCGGGGTAGGTTTAAATTATTTATAGAAAGGATACATAAACCTGACACCTGAGACACTGTTTCAGGACAGTTTGTAGATGAGAATAGGGCTTTAAAATGTATTTCTTTGCCAGATACCTTGGAGAGGTACATGGAGGGCAGTTTAGCTCTACCATTACTGTACTATGATTAAATATAATAGTTTAAAAAACATTCAATATAAAGCTTGGAATAGACTTGTAGGTTCACTGGTCATTTGGACAGTTTGTGCAGATACTGCAATCCTTGATTCAGAAATCAATGAAGCATTTCACATCAGAACCGTTAAAATGACTTTGTTTATATCTGAATTATGCATAACATTTGACAAATTGATCGAATTTACCTTTAAATGTAATACATGCCCTTGTATTACTATATTACAACACTGTTCATTTCAAATCAAGTTTTGGTCAACCGTAAAAATCATAAAATAGGGAGAAGGGGACTCCGGGCCTGCACCGTTTACCTGCAGAGGCCTGCGCATGTGAGCTTTGGCCGGTAGAGGAGGGGGGCAGAAAGGGCTGCAGTCTCCAGCCTCCATCACCTCCTGATACCAGCGCTCTAAATCTAGACTGGCCATTTGAGGCTGAGCCTTCACGTCCAAAAGCAGAAAGGAGCGAGAGAAGAGGTGGAAGGGTGGTATGAAAAAAGGGAGCGAGGGAAGTAGAAGAAAAAGAAGAAGAGGAAGAGAAAAAAGTGTTAATGAGCAACTGAAAATGTTGGTTTAGTGACAGCAGCGAGCAGCTTCAGTCCCATGACAAGAGGAATGGGTTTTCAAACGTTTTTTTGCACCAAACTGAGTCGCCTAATTCAGCATCACAATCACCCCAGTCACTGCATCTTACAATGCTTATCAAGTACATAAACCACAAATCAGTGAAGTTCCAGAAAGAGCATGTAGAAACTAGAGCAGATGTTTTCCAATCTTGTACAGTCCATGGGTCAGAGCTGTTTTTGCAGCATTGGGGGAGCCTCACAATAATAAACTGAGGGTTTTAATGTAATAGCTCATCAGTGTACATGGTTAGATAATGATAGCTGTGGCATTAGAGAAAGGGCTGGCCTGAACAGCATGTCTTATAAAAATTTGTTGCTAATTACCAGTAACCAATGACCCTGTTTTAATAGTAAGCTGAAGCTCAGCTGCTCTCACTCTGTGTGTTTCTATAGGAGCCGCAATTATAGCCTCTCGTTCAAATATAACTTCTATTTTTAGGAGAACCATTGTATGAACACAGTACAAGTAGACTCCAGTGTATAGCTGTAGACGTATAAATTATGATCAATTCAGGTAGATGGACTTCTTAATGTGGGCAGTCACTTTCTAACTGGTGATTCTAATTGGTGGTGCTAACTGTTAACACAGTGGTGTCAATGGTTGTAAGATTGATTTCAAAGGATTTTAAGCTCAGAAACACAATAGCAAGAGGAGAGGCCATCTTTAAGAAACAAGAGGTAAGAAACACAGCAGGGAAAACAGACACACCTCAAAAGAGAGAGAAAAGGAGGAGCCATGAGGGGACTGAAGGCGGGAGAAGGCAGTCTCAGTGAAAGGAAGATGACGTGACTGGGCAGGAGAGGTGGGGGAGGAGTCCACCTTTGGCATCCCATAGATCTGGGTTAATTGGCTGACAGTAACATACTCCTTTAGACCAGGAGGAACACGCAGACACAGGCAAGAGGAGAAGAAAAAGAGGAATGGTATGAGACAGGTCAGATAGAGCAGTGCACCAATAACAATTACATACTATATTTATATATAAAAATCATCAGAGATAAGTGTATGTGGGTTTTGTGGTGTTTTTCCTGCCGAGTTCAAATCTGTGTTTAGTTTTTCCAGCATGTACAGTTTTTGTGATGAAGCTAGTTCTATATTGCAGAACAGTGGGTATAATTAGCCTATAATAATCATATGCTGAGCGTTTTTGAAGAAACAGTGGTTGCTGACTGACACTGATCATTATATCTATGCCACAGTGTGGCCTGTCTGACTTCACA
>JBBPDB010119674.1:0-18126 GCA_037974465.1 Brachypetersius altus
TTGGGTGAGACGTTATGGATTTGTGTTTACTGTTTTGAGAATACGAGGCATAGTTTCAGGAAATGTGTTTAAGCAATCAAGAAAAACTGTAAAACTTACTGCAAACTCACCACTAACATACTACAAACTCACTGCAATAACTATGAAAACTACTGTGAACACCACAAACTCAACTCAACACATCATAAACACACAACAAGCTCACAGCAAACACGCATCTAAGACACAACTGCAAATAACTGAGGGTCTAGGTGGCCCTGAGGGTTCCCCTTCAATATACACCCACTCCTTTACCTGGGTGTGAAGTCGCAGCCCTGCTGCATGAATGCTCCGAGGGAGAACCAGAGGCTGTTAAATATTCCGAACTCATTGGGGGGCTGGTCGGCTGGAGCAGCTTCCGATCCCTCTTCAGGCTCCTCCGTGTGCCATTCATACGGGCTGAAGCGGCTGACCAGGAAGAGCACCACGCTCACGCCGATATAGGCGAACACGATGCACATCCAGATCTCGTAGGCCAGCGGGTCCAGGAAGGAGAACACGCCTGGCTTGGACTTCTGTGGTTTCTTAATCATGATAGAGATGCCCAAGCTCATGAAAGGCTTTGAGAAGTCTATGACCTCCTCCCGGACCAGCGTGATAGTTAAAGGGGCCACCGCAATCTCCGCTTTCTGTGGAGAGAAGGAGGAGAACAGCAGAAACTCATAAGGTCAAGGGTTAACCCTATAGTACCCCTGTACTGTGTAGACACATTTTACTGCAATAACATATAGAACACAGACCACCTCAGACCTTGCACCTCTGAAATCAGGGGTTTAACTAGGGGGTGAGTTTGTTCCTCTTTGCTGCAGAAACTGCCTCCACTCTTCTGGCAAGGCTACATGTTGGAACATTTGATTGCAGCTCTGAGAGCATTAGTGAGAGTCAGTTACTGATGTTTGAACATTGCTGTGAAGATTTGATTGCAGCTCTGCGAGCATTAGTGAGATCAGGTACTTATTTGTGAGATCGGCACATTGGTAAGGTTGGATGATCAGTTCTGGATCACAAACTCCACTTCAGCTCGCGTTTCTGCTTCTTGTCAGGACTTAGTGGACACATCTATTCCACCTCTGCTGGAAATCACACTCGACCCAGCTGTCTGTTCTTCAGCTAATTCCATCTCCTTCCCCCGCGTTTTGCTAATTAGCTTTATTAAGAAGCAGCCTAATTGGCTATCTGGGGGCAAGTGAGGTGGACTGAATTACGCTACAGATGTGGAGAGTGTGTCACTAGGCAGTCTGCCTCGTTTCATCTGCCCACCTGAAGCAGCAGCCGCTGCAGCCGTAGTGTAAAGAACAGACTGCACACATCTAACCAGGTGTGTTTACAGAAGAACACCTGGTCCATGGTGCTCTGCCTGGATGTTAAGGGAATGAACAGAGAACCTTCATTAAAGAGATACTTCACCAGATAATCTAATGCAGGCAGGTCTGGCGGCTGGGGGGGCTGGGTTGTGGTTTGTTGGTGCAGATGAGGCTGGGCAGATGTGTTGGCTGTAGACAGATTGCAGACACATGTTGACGAGTGGATGAGAGAGGATGGGAATTTTTCCTCAAAGTGCTTTCAACTGGTCAATTTCAGAATAAACGCAGGGCCACAGAGGAGGGTGTGATGCGGTCAGCGTCTTCCTGTATTCTCGTCCTAATAACAGAGGATTTACTGACTTTTATCCAGCGCTTTAAAATGTCAAGCCACAGAAAAGAACATCATGATATCATGAGCAGGTATCGATCGTGGTCAGCTCGTCACCCTTGTCCTCATGAAGGTGTGTGTGTGTGTGATGTACTAGCTCCAGTCAGTGCAGTAATGGCATTAAAGCTTCTTAAATTCTGGAACATATATTATATTAGAACTGAATGAATTTTGGTAGAACTCCATCCTGGATATTAATTTTATTAGAACGTCATTCTGGTTATTCATTTTATTTGAAATTTGGTCTGAATGTTTATGAGAACTTCCTTTTTTGGGCGACAATTTTATTTGAACATCGATGTTAATTTTAATTGTTTTAGAACTTAATGTAACAGTCAGCCAGAGGCTGAGAGATTATTATTATATTAATTAAGAGATAATTAGTATATTAATTAATTAATGATGTATGGACATTTCAGGTTATATTTGTACAAATGTTTTGTTGATTATGTAAATAAAAACACATTTATCGCAATTTCTGTTTATGAGCTACAATTTTTCTCTAATTTAGCTTAGAAAGCTTGCCCTTCCATTTGCACGTTTCACTGATGAGTGGAGGATTAGCTAGATTAGCTAGTCAGTGCTAAATTGCTAACTGCATCCAAATGGACGTTTATTTCATGCGGATGTTCTGGCCTCGGTTTTGTGAAGCAGACACAGACTGCGGATTTCTCCAGCGACTAAGGAAAGAGGACTGATCCTCATTCTCTTTCTCTCTTTTCCCCTCCTTTCTCTCTCTTTCCCTCTCTCTATCTCCCTCTCTTTCTCTATCTTGCTCCCTCTTTTTCTCTCTCTCCCTGTCTTTTTCTCTCTCCCATTTTTTCTCTCTCTATTATTCTCATTTTTTCCCTCTCCCTCTTTTCTCTCTATCTCTCTCCCTCTTTTTCTCTCTCTCTACTATTTTTTCTCCCTCTACCATTTTTTTTCTCGCTACCATTTTTTCTCTCTAATCTGTATTCAACTGCTTTGCTCCTCACTTGAGCAGCTTTCTGAGAGAGAGAGAGAGAGAGAGAGAGAGAGAGAAAGAGAGAGAGAGAGAGAGAGAGAGCATGTGTGTGTGTGTGTGTGTGTGTTGCAGGGGGAGTGTGTGATCTGTGTTTATGAGGCTGAAGGAGGCTGAATAGCTGCATTGAGCGGGCGTGTCGTCTGAAACACTGATAGACCTTCTCTCCCTGAGCTCTCTTCTCTCAGGGCCTGGTGCACTGACTCTCTGGCACTGATCGGACACGCTCAGCCTGCATGGAACTGCCGCAGGAACCTAAACGAGCAGTTTGTGAGTCGAGTATGTGCCGAAACACAGAATGCGCTTGTCTTCCTCATGCATATTCATTTAAGGGAGAAGCTGGGGGAAAATGGGAGGATCCTGTGGAATAGTGTAGAGATATTACTGGAGTGTGTTAACATGCATGCATGTTTTTAAAGCCCCACTGGTCACATTGCCTCTTCATATATAATTAACATGTTAAACAGATCCCATCGTGTAACCTTAAGTTTGTAATAGGTGAGAATGAGATAATTAAGTCTTGGGAATGAGATAATTAAATTGTGGATAAACGATAATTAAGTCATGGAATTCAGATATTTAAATCATGAAAACAAGATAAGTAAGCCAGAAGAATTAGATATTTAAGGATATTAGAACGAGATCATTACATTGTATGAACAAGATAATTAAGTCGTGGGAATGTGATTCTAATAAAAGGACTTGCTGAAATAAAGCCAAGCAATTCAAAAAGTCAACGTGGCCTCTAAAAGCTGCATCTCTGAGTTACTTCCTTCAACAGCAGCAGCTGTAACATCTGGAAGCTCATTCACCACCAAGACATGGGTAAGAAAAAGATAATTAAGTTGTGAAAAGATTATGCAATTGTCGAATTAAGATAATTTAATGCTGGGAAATAAGGTAATTAAGGCGTGGATATAAGTCATTGGAATTATATAAGTAAGTTGAGGAACAAAATGATTAAGTCATGGGATTAAGACAAAACAAATATAGTAAAAATATAATTATGCATCATGAACAAGATAATTAAGTTATAGGGATGAGATAGTTAAATCAGGGTATTGAGATAGTTAAGTCTTGGGAATGAGATCATTAAGTCATGGAAAACAAGATAATAAAGCCTCAGGAACATGTTCATTTGATACTGGGAACAAGATAATTAAGTTGAGGAACAATTACACTTAACTCATAGGATTAAGATCTTAAAATAAGATAATTAAGTCATATGATTACATACTTAAAGTTGTGGGAATGCATTGTTTTTATTAAGAAGGGATTTACTGACCTCCATATACTAAACTCTGAGTGTCTGCTATCCAACTCCTTCTAAAAACAGGTTTGAATCTGTTTTGGGTTCTAAAAGCTTCATCTCTGAGAGACTTCCTCTAACAGCAGTAGCAGAAACAGCATCTGGACGGAGACACAACACCAGCTGGAGGAACATCCACCATCAGAACAGTGCTGCTTACACCCTCTAGATCACATGGACATGCAGCAGATGAGGCCGCAATGTGTCCATGTTCTTGTTTTACACACCCAGAGAAACCTCACCCCTGTAGGACACAGCTGCTGTGGATACGGGACAATAGCTTAGAAGTAAGAACCAGCCAAAAATGATGGATATACTAATGAGCAGATCTAAACCCCGTCCCGTTGTGTTTGGTGCCGTCTGTGTTACCGGCCCGGCTCAGGATGTGTGCTATGAGGTGTGAGGCTGTGTGCCAGTCACACACTCGTTAGCAAACCCCTGTTGTTTTGTGTAACAAGGTTTTAGGTAATGAACCGGAGGAGCTCATCACATTTAAATAATTTCATTAATGCTGGTGTGTACATGGGAAACAGACATACACACGCATACCAGCTCAGTGTGAGTGTGTCACAAGTAGTTTCTGATAAAATGATTTGTGATTATATATGAGCAGTGAGATACACCTTCATGATAATAATAGAAAACAAATTGGTGTATCAGTACTGTAATTTTAGACAGGCCGGATTTTGTTGGATAATATATAAATGAAGATTCATGTAAAATCATTTGGACCTGTTATTTGTGTACAAACACACACATACACACACATACACATTCTTCCCTTACCCCGTACACCAGCTCCCCAACCATTCCATTCCAGATTTTAGTCTCTGGATCCCTCGCGCCGTACTTCCCATCTGGAACTATAGAGATTTTGTATTTAATCCCAATGTGCTTTGCGATTTCAGATGCCAGGTCCACACAGTATCCCTCGTACTGGTCATTCCCTTCATACATCTCCCAGTTCTTCTTCAGCATTACGTACGGTCCCTCCTACGGCACACACACACACACACACAGACACACACACACACACACACATACAGACACACATACACACATGTAGGAGAGAGAGAAAAGGTGGGAAGGGACAGTAAAACTAGTCATATATCGGTAATATGCCTCGGATTATTGTTTTAGTGATGATTACACTGATTTTACATTATTATATTACTATATACTTAAATGCTGTAGGCTGAATGGGCAGGGATAACTTGCTAAAGGCTGATTGGGTGAGGTTAATCTGCTATAGACTGAATGGGTAGGGCTAAATTGCTGTAGGTGGAACGGGCTGGGCTAAACTGCTGTAGTGCGGAAGGTGAGGCGGAAGTGCCTAATGCTGAGCGGCCGAGGCTTAACTAGTGTAGGCTGAAAGAGAGGGGTTAAGTGTCTGTAGGTTGAGTGGGCAGGGCTAAACGGTTGTAGGTTGAGTAGGTGGGGCTAAACTGCTATAGGCTGAATGTGTAGGGCTAAACTACTGTAGGCTGAATGAAGGGGTTAAGTTTCTTTGAGTTGGTGGGACTAAATGGCTGTAGGTCCAGTGGGTGGGGCTAAACTAAACTACTGGTACTGTATGATCGGTGCTATGGCCTAACAAGCACTGCTGCTGGACGTCTGGGCTGCAGCTTGAGAGCAGGTTCCTCTCTGAAACGACGAAATGTGAAACAGTCCTACAGAGAGTTGAATAAAAGATCAAAGGGATGAAAATCAGAAGGTTCTCAGGGAAGGTTGGCGGGTTAATAAGCCCGTAACGTTCCACTCCACTCAGAATTCATCTGGGAGCAAGAGCGATGTGAATTTAATCAGCAGATTATTGCAACCATAAAATAAAACCCTTCATAATCGTCTATGTTCGCTATAAAACCCCCCGTACAATACAGCGCACCCTGCGGACACGGCGTGACACTCTCAGAGTGGGGGATAAACACACTGTTCATTAATTAATAATCAATTAATAACCTTCTGACAGAGATACCTGCACACAGCTCCTCGTGTGCCCACTGCGGGTCTTGAAAAATCACTATGCCACTCAATAACGCCCCCTCTGCTAAATTAATGATGACAGGAATAATAAGCAGGAAGCACAAATGTCAGAGCTCACATATAATCACCATAGAAACATCCGCTCATCCCCCTCTCCAGGCTCCACCCACTAGAGTGCAGTACTGCTATAAGGCTGATCTTAATAGAAGCAAACCCATTCAGCCCAATGAGAGACCACAGCCCCTCACCAGCCTCACAACAGCAGCTACAGAGAAACACGTCTGTGGGCAGAGCCTAGGCAGACCCACTTACAGGTGCAGTTATATATAGAAAAAACATCAACAACACACATGCAGCAATATTCAGCTTTGATACGTGCAGCAATTACAACAACAGCAATAATAATGACAATAATATTCATAATAATAATAGTTGCTTATCTGTCTTGTAATGATAATACAATCAACACATTTGAATACTTATTAATAAGCACCTTTCCACACGTTTGGACAAAACAAAAAATGTTCAAACAAAAAGTACATTTCTGTCCATTTCTGTCCACTTCTATCCATTTCTGTCCCTCTGATCATATTTGAGCATAAAGCTAAATAGTGTACTTCATTACATACACTTTAATAAAGAACAGCTTTAATTATGCAAAATATTCTTGCAATGAGTTATTCTTTAGCAACAAATCAATAAACGATTGGTGAAAATGTCTCTTCTCACTCTGTAGGCAGGTTTGCTCAAACGAAACAAATATTTAAAATAGTTCAAATATAAACAGCAAAAGTGACAATAAATGATACAAATACACAGAAAATCAGACAAAAACGTTAAAAAATAAAACCCCTCAAAACGAACTTCCCCATTTACATTCAGTTTACACTGTGTATGTACAGACACACACATACACACACACACGCACACACACACACACACACACACACACTAATTACTGTTATCAGTTACTGTGTGAATACTCTTCTCTTCAGCCTCTTCTTCCTCCTCTGCTTAGGCACTTTAGAGTGTGCCTGCACACACACACACACACACACACACATACTGTTCAATCTGTTTATTCGGCACTAATGTGACGATTCTTCTCGCTTGACAGACGACAACAACAGCTATCAGCGTCCTCATCATTCTAATTGGCTGAGCTAATTTTAGAACAGCTTCTGGACTGAACTGGCCCTCAGTTCTGCAGGTCTGCATGTACTCGCTAACACTCTCACACACACACACATACACAAACACACACGCACACAAACAAACTTTGCACTTTTACACACTTAGGAACAGGAGCGCTGTTTTAGGACACTTTCTGCCTGTGTGCTCAGTACCAAACATGCAGTGCGTGGGTGGAGTGTTTCTCTCCCTTACACAAATGCAGTGGAAGGAGGGACCACAAAATGCAAAAAAACTGCAGTCTCAGCTAACTGTTAAACTGCAGCACACATCGCAGTTGAACTGAGGCACATTTTTGTAGGGGTTGGTGGGTTCTAAATAAGGAGCCAGTAGGGTTGGGGGTTTCTAACAAAGTGGCCTGTAACAATGGGGGCTGCTAATAAAGGGGTCTGTAATGGTGGGGGCTTCTACTCAAAAAGTAGCCTGTATCGGTAGGGGCTTCTAATAAAGTGGCCTGTAGGTGTGGGGGTTTCCAATAAGGCAGTGGTCCTCAACCCCCGGGCTGCGTGCTGCACAGAAAAAAAACGTGGATGTTACCAGTGTTATGTTGTTGGCTCGTTGTTATGAAAATGCTGCTAATAAAGCTGCGAGTACACGCTGGATTTACGTTTATTATTATACTTTAAAGATACCCCATTATTATATTTTTAAAATATCCCTATTTTTATGCGTATCATTTATTTGTATAAATACGTATACGTATATTTATCTGCCACTCCTTAAATGCAGGGCCGTGAAAATAGTTTCTGATATTAAACCGGTCCGTGACGAAATAAAGGTTAGGGACCACTGCAATTAGGCATCTTGTAGGGATAGATGGTTCTAAAAAGGTGGCCTGTAGTGTTGGGAGTTTCTAAAAAGATGACTTGTAGAGGTGGAGTTAATAAAAGGTGTCCTGCAAGGGTGTGGGTTGGAGGGTTCTAATCATCCTATGGGAATGGGGGTCTCTTATAAAGTAGCCTGTATGGGTTGAGGGGTTCTAAAAGGGTAGCCTGTAGAAGTGGGGCTTCGAATTAAGTGGCCTATAGGGGTTAGGGGGTTTCAAAAAGTGTCCTGTAGCTGTTGGGGATTCTGAAAAAGAGGCCAGTAGAAGTGCAGGTTCAAATTAAGTGGCCTGTATGGGAGGGTGGTTCTAAAACAGTGGACTACTGGAGTTAGTGGTTTCTAAAAAGGTGTGGTTGTGGGGGTAGGTTCTAACAAGGTGGCCTGTATGAGTGGAGGATTCTATTGAAGGTACTTGTGGACATGGGAGGGTTTGTATTAAACTAGCTTGTGTGTTTGTAGATCATGGATTAACTAGTGTTAATGTGAGCAAAAGCAGCAGGCTGGAACAGAAAGAGGGTTAGTGTGAGGGATCTGGTAAATACAGGGATTAATGAAAATATTTGTGTAGATCAGAACAGAACAGGAACGTAGTGTGATGTACAGGTCAGCAACGACAGCGCTGTGTATGTGTGTGTGTGTATGTCTATAATTACTACACAGTTGGGAAGCAACACCTCCACCTCATGCCTGCATGATTTTCACCGCCAGGTATACAACACACACACACTCATACACACACACACACACACACACACACACACACAGGTAGGCTGCTTTCACAGCACGCAGCTAATGCCACTCTGTGTGAGACGAAGGGTGAAATACAAATCAAACTTTAGAGCGAGAAAGAGAGAGAGAGAAAGAGCAAGAGAGGGAGGGCGAAAGAGACTTTTATTTTCTTTACTAGGTCGTGACATGCTGTGTCTGGGGCATAAAAATAAAACTATTTCTGAGCCTGTGTCGCCGTGACAACCTCCATTACATCCTGCTCATCAGATTTGGTATGGGGATGTTTCTGCTACAACTGGCTCACACACACGCGCACACACACACACACGCCCGCACACACTGACACACAGCAGGCATAGGTTTAATCAGACTGACAACCAACTGCACTGCTGGACTTTCATACACTCCCCTTCTTCTTAGTGAAAAAACTGTGTGGATAAAATGAGCATTACAGAGCATTATAGTTCATTACAGAGCATTATAGTTCATTACAGAGCATTATAGTTCATTACAGAGCATTACAGAGCACCTTTAAAACAACAGAAGTCATATTGCCTTGCACTTCTGAAGTGTATTACTGTCACTATGACCTTGTGGACCATTTGAGCATTATAGAGTAAAGCTTTTGTTTATAAGTAAAGAGCATGTCAACAATAAAACCATTAAAATAATTACACTACCGGTCAAAAGTTTTAGAATACCACAGTACAGTGTTTCAAGCTTTTTTTAATTGAAATTCAAACAGTTCAAGTTCAATGAACAGCATGAAATGGTACAAAGGACAGTGCTGAACTGTGAGAGGTTGGTAAAAAAAATGCTAAGGTTACCCAGAAGTGGGAAATAATTCTACAGCAAGATAGTGACCCAAAACATAAGTCCAAGCTCTGCCAGAACTACCTTAGAAAAAATAACAAGATTGTAAGCTGGAAAACATGGAGAGGCCAGAAGTCTCCAGACTTAAACCCCATCAAGCTACTTTAGGATGAACTGGACAGAAAAGTGAAAGCAGTGCAGCCTATAAGTGCAGCACACTTATGGGAACTTCTGCAACATACTTGGGAAGAACTTTCTGCAGAAAGAACAATGGACATTGAACCGCTTGAATTTCAGAACAAAAATAACAGAAAAATGAGGGCGTTATAAAATTTTGGACCGGTAGTGTAAGTTATTGTACAACAATATCAGTCGTAAAACATACAACAACAATAATACAACAGCAATTAAGGGGTCAGTTTGGAAAAAGAAAATTTCCCACAGACAGATGCTGTAAAACTTTGTGGATGGTTACCATGATCACGCTCTTAAGAGCTCTTTTCTTTTTACAGTGGCATGAGAATCAGAGAAACATAAATACCTTTGTCAAACATGCCAACAAATTATAAAACAACGGTATGGCAATTTACAGTCAAAACACATCCAGTGGCTTCCATGTGGCTCCCTTTGATCAAACTGATGAACTTGTGTTCCACATGCTGACAGTTCTGCTCTTCAGTCTGTTGAGCGACAATAACTGAGCATTCAGCGGTTCAGTTCAGCTTCTAACTGTGTCCCTCTCAGAGAGATCATCTCGACCCACTGTGCCTTCCTTTCAGTGTCTGAGGAGAGGGTTCTTCACCAACGTTGGCAGTGAACCTCCTGCTGAGGTAAAATTCTCCATCGCCTTCAAAATGCACATCATGGAGAGAGAGAAAGAGAGACAGACAGACAGACAGACAGGAGGAACCTGCTAAGGTACATTCATCTCTTTCTTCCCTTGGTTAAAAAGACAGACCTGTTTCACAGTTTTAAACACCTCTAGCACAATTAGCATACCACCAAACTTTATTACCCAACTACATAGCCAACTGTCATACTCGACCATCATAACCATCATAATACTCAATTCTCATATCCAACCTCCATACACAACCTTCATTCTGTACTTTCATACCAAACCTTTATCACCAACCTTCAAAACCAACCTCCATACTCACCCTTCATACTCAACCTTCATTCTCTGCTTTCATACCAAACCGTCATAACCAACCTTCATAACCAACCTTAAAACCCAACCTTAACACTCAACCTCCATAAACAACTTTCATTACCAACCATTATAACTAACCTTCATAACCAACCATAATACCCAACTTTCATAAGCAACCTTCATGACCATCCTTCAAAATCTTTTTCATCATTGCCAAACCTCACAACTAACTCCACCATACTTTAGCTTCTAGCTAACTTTCCATTTTTTACTTTTACTTCCACTTCTACATCTACTTCTCTCTACTTTTGTTTCTACTTCTATTTTAACTTCTGCATCCACTTTTGACGTCCACATCCACTTCATTGTGTACTTTGACATCTACATTGCTACTGCTACTTCAACTCCCTGACATCCACCTATACTTCTACTTCTCCTGCTATATATGCGGCAACTTCTACTTTCATCCTTATTTTCCACATCTACATCCACAGCCACATGCACTTCTACTTCAACTTGCAGGGGGCATTTTCTGTCTGTCACAGCTGTAGTTCTGATTAAAATTTAACAATTACTCAGTTGTAGTTGGACTGAAGATACAGGTTGGTGTTGGACCCATAGAAGTCTAAAGGTAGTACTGTTGTTTCACAGTACAATCAATTTACATCACATCCTTATTTCAGCAGAATTAGATTTAGTTCCATGAAATTATAATGAATGACATTTTTTACACTGTCCGCAGAAGTTCCATTTTTTAATTGTTCTGTTTGTTTTGGTGTCCAACATTTACAAAAACTCATACATGATTTCTTCTAATTAAGCTTGATACCTAATAAAATATCTTCTCTTCTTTCTCTCAGCAAGAAACCAGTGAGAAAAACTTTAACAAAATGGAAAAAGGTGCCATTCAAGGTGCTAAAACCATGAGGGAGCCAGGAGTGTGTGTGTGTATAACAGATGGAGAGTGTGGGTACATTACCATGATGGTTGTGACGATGACGGTTCTGTTCTCCATGGCCGACCCATTTCCTCCACCCAGTTCGTTCTGCACCAGCACCAGCTTATCCATATCATTCCAATAACCAATCTAAACACAAAAGGGGGGGGGGAGTTTAACAGGATGGGCTTGCAAAATTTCTAACTTCAGTGAATGGACCAAATAGCATCTTCAAACACCACCTCTCACTTTTATCACTACTATAATTATTTCAACCCTTCTCGTAGTTTCCTATATACACAGATTAGCCACAACATGTGTAATATTGTGCCTCAAAACAGCTCCTACCCATTGAGCCATGGGCTCAACAAGACTTCTGAAGGTGTACTGTGGTATCTGGCACCAACATGTTACAGCAGATCCTTTTAAGTCCTGTAAGTGGAAGGTGTTGCCTTCATGGATCAGACTAGTTCGGAGATCTGGGAAATTTGGAGGCCAAGTCAACACCTTTATGATGGTCCTCAAACAGTTCCTGAAAAGTCACTGCAGTTTGGCAGGGATTCTCCTGCTGAAAGAGGACCATTCGGCAACAATAACTTGGTCTGTAGCAATGTTTAGGTAGACGGTTCATGTCAAAGGAGCATCTACATGAATTCAGAACTTCAGGCTGCCTAACAGAACACTGCCCAGAGCATCACACGGCCTCTGCTGTCTCGCTTTCATCCCATAATGCATCCTGGTGCCATTTCTTCCCCTAGGGGAACACTGTGTGTTCTGACCCCTTTCTGTCAGAGACAGAATGAACTGTTTGTGTTACAGCATTTCTTATGTTGGTTCAGATCAGAAGAGCTAGCCTTCACTCCACAGACAATTCCGTAAGTCTTGGGCTTCTATGTCACTATTCACTGGTTTTCCTTCCCTGGAGTACATTTTAGGTATTGACCACTGCACATGGGAGTCACCGAAACAAGCCACTGTAGCCAGATCATCAATGATGACCTCACCTGCGTATATATAACTGGTGTGTATATTTCAGAGATAGATTTTTCATATATATTCACCTTTTGAGGACCGTTGCTCCTCAGTTCAAACACGTCCATGGTGTAGTTCACTCTGCGTCCATAATGATCAAACTGAATATTTCCTGTCAGTCCCTGGATACGCACCTGTGCGCGCACACACACACACACACACACACACACACAAAAACATGTATATTCATTTGGAATGGCTCACCTGTTTGAAAGCAATGCATCATATTGTTTATCTGTGCAGAGTGTATTGTTTAGTTTACCTGTTTTGAGGCTATTGTATGATTTACCTGTTTAAGGTGTGTTCTGTTTGGTTTACCTGTTTTAATATATTTGTTGTATTGTTTAGGTGTTTTAATATGAGTGTTGTATTGTTTACCTGTTTTAAAGGTGTGTTTTGTGTGATTTAAATGTTTTAATGAGTTTTGCTTACCTGGTTTAAAGTGTGTTTGTTTTACCTGTTTTAAGGTGCGCTCCATGTCAATGCCCTGGTTCCATGGAGCTGCCGGATTGGCCAGGCAGTCTCCAGCATTGCCTCGGCGAGAGATGTCAATTTTCTGACGTCGGAGGTTGCGGAAAGCCTCAGCCATCACCAGCACAGCATCGTACGTCAAGGAGGAAGTGTACTGGAGAAGACACATAACTTTCACTTACCCATGAATCACTGTAGAACAGTAGGTCTATAAATTCACTTACAAACAGTGTAAATGGTGTAAACAGTGTAGACAGTCTTAATTTAATTGTCCAAAGGAATTTAAATTATGTGCTTTATATGTTTGAAATTATGTACAAATTTTCACCTTGTTATCTTGTTCACATTGTTTTTTTATTTAAGGTTTATTTAAGCTACAAAGCCAGTTAAACTGCATTAAGTCATTTTTAAACTGAATTGAAAATTCTTCTGAACCTGAAAATATGTGTATTGGTACAATACTAATATATAAACAAACCCTCAAAAACAGAGAGAGACAGAGAGAGAGAGAGAGAGAGAGAGAGAGAACGAGAGAGAGAGAGAGAGAGAAAGAGAGAGAGAGAGAGAGTGGTTGGTGTGTAAGCAGCGTTAGAAAGGTAGAGCTTGTGTGTATAATATGCACAGAATGCAGGAGGAGCGATCAATAGGAATGACTAAAGAGCCCCATGTTATCAATACTGCAACTAGCGGAGGACAGAGGAAAGACGATCAGAGTGAGGGGTGGGATGGGGGGGTGGTTACAGAGGGGTGGGTGAGACAGAGACAGACAGAGAGATATATTAATATATATACACACATTAGTGCAAAGTTGTAATATACTATATTTACAGTTTTTGTTTGTTTGTTACTGTTATACCAGAAACCCCTACATGGTGAGCTAAGAGGCACTGTGCTGTGGGGTCAGTGTTCCTGCTGGGTTGTCTCTGAAAAACCCAAAATCCTCTCTGTGTTTAGAATGTGACCCTGCTGAAGGTCTGGCTCACATACACTGTGCTGTCTCTTCCTAACATTTGATTGGTTGGTACAGGATGCATCACCTACCTTGGGTGGGCTTTCGGACCCGGGATACTCCCTCTGGTCTAGTTTGTTCCAGCGCTGCATGAGTTTGATGACCATCGGCTTGCTGAAGTCCACGAGCTGAAACCCTGTAACGTTTGCTCCTCCATGCATAAACCTCTCCAGAGAGATATCCTTAAAGCCCTGAGAGAGAGAAAGATTTTGATTTTATTTCAGTCTTAACAAGTAATCCAGATCACCATCACAACATACAAACAATAGGCCTAATTAAGATCTATTTAAAAGAAAATGTGCAAATTGCAGCTGTTCATTTTCAATTTTACACAGGACATTTTTATAGCACCACCTTTGATTAAATTCATTAAGATTTTTCATAGACTTGTAAAAATAAAAATCAATTAAAACACGAGACCGAACAAGAGTAAAAAACACCATTAAAACATCAACATTCACATCCTGTTCTATTTTCCTTCTACGGCTAGCATATATTGCCATCTTTGCTTGTCCAAGAAGAAAATTTATGAGTTGACACTTAAAACGATGCTTCTGTACATATTTAAAACCCAAAATAAAAACCTCCGATGAAAAACATTCATGAAAATCAGAAAACAGTTTCGCAAGATACGTAAAAAGAGGACGCAATCTCTGGCAGAACATAGAGAGAGAGAAAGACAGACAAATAGAGTAAGAGAGAGAGAGAGAGAGAGAGATACAGAGAGATACAGAGAGAGAGAGCGTGAGAGAGAGAGAGAGAGAGAGACGATCCACACGCTCCAGAAAAGTCACGAACGAGAGAGAGAGAAAAAGAGAATGAGAGTAAGAGAGAGAGAGAGAGAGAGAGACAGAGTGAGAGACGGTCCATGCATTCCGGAAAAGTCACGAACGAGAGAGAGAGAGAGAGGGAGATACAGAGACAGAGAGAGTAAGAGAGAGAGAGAGGGAGATACAGAGACAGAGAGAGAGCGCAAGAGAGAGAGAGAGAGAGACGACCCGTGCGCTCTGGAAAAGTCACAAACGAGAGAGAGAGTAAGAGAGCAAGAGAGAGAGAAAGAGAGAAAGAGAGAGAGAGAGAAAGAGAGAGAGCGAGAGAGTAAAAGATAGCGAGAGAGTAAGAGAGAGCAAGAGAGTAAGATAGAGAAAGAGAGAGAGATAGTGAGAGATTAAGAGAGAGAGTAAGAGAGAGAGAGAGAGTAAGAGGGAGCGAGAGAGTAAGAGAGAGAGAGATATGGAGAAGTCCCGATGGCCACGCACTGGGAGCCAGAAGAACTAAATGAGTAAAAAAATTAGTAAAAAAAAACATTGCCACGAAAAAAGCAAAAAAAATTCGGAGAATATTTGCATGTTCCGCGTAGTTTTGAGGATTTCCGCTTAAAACGATCAGTTTCGTTGTCAAAAAAAATGTGTGTGTGTCACGGCTCGGCCAGTGACCGTTAGGGGTCACTGCTTTTGTTCTGTTTTGTTATGGGATTTTGGGGACTTTTATTTTGATTCTCGTGTCTGTTTGGTGTCACGTGTTTTGTGTTCTGTGTTTAATGACTGGCTGTACATCACCCAGTTGTCAGTCCATCGCCTCATTTAAACCTGTTTTTTCACGTTCATGTTCACGTAGCGGCCACTGAGCCAGGTTTGTTTTTCTGTTTTGTTTTTCTTTAATAAATACTCAGCCTGGATTCTTGCTTCCCTGTCTCGTCGATGCCCTGAGGTAAAAAGGGATTAACCCCCCTGTCATGACAGATACTTATATCTTTATATTTGATATGCTACTAGTAGATTGCTCTATTCTCTGCTTTATTTTTCCTGTCTTTTCTACCTATCAAAAATGTAACCTGACTCGGAGAGCTTTGCACAAGAATTCCAATGTGAATGGACTGCTGGTCTCATGCACAAAAGGCAAATAAAAATCTTGAGTCTTGGATGTGCAAATATTAAAAAAAGACAACAAAAATTTCTGCACAAGAGCCTCGGAGGTGATGAAAGTTATCCCAGGACATGGTTAGTAAAATACGGATCCAATAACTGAAGCTCCAGGGAACATCATACGCTGCGGAAACTTTTGCAGATCATTTATCCTACAGTACTACAGAGGAGTCCTGCAGTGCTCTACACCTTGATATAGTGTGTGTATGTTCCCCTTATATTATTCAAGTTCATAAAATTAGGTGTCAAACAGGCTCAGAAGAAATAGTTCTCCGTGCTGTAAACTAAGCAGCGGTCCTTTCTGGAGGGTTCCTCCAGTTTTTAGCACTTTCTAATAGAAATGCAGAGCACAGTTCAGGGCATCTGGAAAGGCATGGGGCTAAACGGCTGTTAGATACAGGTCACTTCTCGCATTTCTCTCCTCACTTCCACTGACGCCAGAGAGGAAAAATCTGCAATAGCAGACAAATGAATGATACCAATTGTATCATTTTTATTAACAACTTAACTTTATTTTGTGCCCTTGAAAAATCAGCACTGCTGGTTATCATTAGGTTCTATATCTGAAATATAATTACACACATATTATTACATTTACCTTATATTAACAGAATGCCTTTTAGAATGTTTGAATTCCTTTTGATACGAAACATAGCAACTTCTGATCAAATTTGTTTTTGTGCTGCACGTTTTTTTGACCTACAAGTGAAAAACATTTACATTTATGGCATTTATCAGATGCTTTTATCCAAAGCGACTTCCATTACCCTAACTACAGGGGGCAGTCTCTCCCTGGACCCAGTGGTGGTGTGCTGAAGGTAGGATTCGAACCCATGACCTCTTGGTCTGGAGGCAAGTATCCTACCCACTGAGCCGCTCCACCCCCATAAATTTGTTATGGCGCTTTTCCACTTGCACAAGGAACCATGCCGTACCACAAACAATTGTTTTTTTATTACAATAAAGCAACCCGTACCTGAGCTGACTATGTCACTGCTTGGTGAAATGCTGTCGTCACAAAAACAACAATATAGATTTGAACTAATAACTGGGAAGTGCTACTGTCTGTTTGGGTTGAAGATAGATTTCAGAGTTTTCCCATAAAATGTGTCTTTAATGCTGTGAGAATCCTGAATCTGATCCAGGACATCACTAACACGTGATCTGGGTTTTCACTGCATGACTAAAGTGACTAAAGTGTAGAATGTAAAGAAACGACTATAAAAAATGACCACTGTAACCAAAGCAGCTCCGATAGCAAAGCTGACTCCATGGATGCGGTTTTGAGATGACGACTCAGAGCTGTGGGGAAGAATTGCGCTGCTAATGCGTCAGCAGCACCATTACCAGGCTGAGACACACTGGAGAATCAAAGTGTGCTGCGAGTTCCGTGCCATCGCAGTGCGGTTCAGGCACATCATGCTTCCTGTTTACTTCTGGCAAATGTTCGAGATTCAAGATTCTTTATTTGTCACAAGCATAATTATACAAGCGCAACATGCAGTGAAATGAATCTGATCTGAACATTTCTAAAACAAAAAAAGTAAGTACAAGTACAATTTCAAATGAAAAAACAATTCTAAAAAAACATATAAAAAAGACAAATCTGAAATAAAAAGTTAAACAGCTTAAAAAAAGATCAAAACAAGTAAAAGGTAAAATATAGTTTTTTTTTTACAAGTGTAGCAGCATTCTGGAAGATTTACAGATGTACAATGTGCAAGTGGGATGTTACAGTGCATTGTGCCATTTTAGCACAACAATGTAAACAGAGTAACGTAAACAGAGTAATGTAAACAGAGTAGTGTAAACAGAGTAATGTAAACAGAGTGTAAACAGAGTGTAAACAGAGTAATGTAAACAGTAGTGTAAACAGAGTAATGTAAACAGAGTGTAAACAGAGTAATGTAAACAGAGTGTAAACAGAGTAATGTAAACAGTAGTGTAAACAGAGTAATGTAAACAGAGTGTAAACAGAGTGTAAACAGAGTAATGTAAACAGTAGTGTAAACAGA
>JBBPDB010119683.1:0-18124 GCA_037974465.1 Brachypetersius altus
TAACTCTCTCTACCCACATGTTTAGACAGAGCACAGCTTACTAATACTAAATACACTGAGATAACTGTTGAAAATTGGCGGGGGGGCGGGGAGTTAAAACACTAAAATACGAGGACAAGATACGGAGCAGTCATGCTACATGCTGCAGCAGCGTCTTCTTTTTATGGCGATTGACAACTTTTCCGTGTATTACTGCCACCGCTGGACTGGAGGAGGTAATACAGTTAGGTTCTCAGAAAAATCTGTGTTAGAATGAATCAGTGTAAAAATGAGGGGTTACTTTATATATAGTGCAATATTTTCATTCTGGTAGCCTAAGATTCACGTGCCATTCACATTGCTGCTGCTCTGCTACATTATCTATTTATTGTCTATTTATTGTGTGTCCGTCGTCCCTTGAACACTGTTCAGAGCTGTAACTGCCTCCTGTGCAGTGTTCAGACCTATAGAGCAACACTCATCACTCCAGAAGGTTTATGTATGTCCACACTAGTCTGTTTGTCTGTCTGCTGTGACCTGCACTCTGCTGGTTTCTGTGGTCCATGGAGAAACGTCTAATCTCACTCTGTACATGTTCACAGCTGCTGATGACCTAGAAGTCACGAACCTCGGATCTTAGAGCAATGGAAGAAAGTTGCATAGACCTCTTTGTTGTTGTTCATACAAACTGTAGTAAAAATACAAAAAGATTTTGGTATCAAACATCCTTCTGCAGACTTCCACGCCCCCTTGTATTTTTTTTTTTTTATTGATAGGGTTTACAGCAAGCACCCCAAAAGTCCTGCTTCACAAAAGCTTAACATGGACAGTTAATTGGGGTAGAGATTGAACCAGGATGCACTGTGGGAAGACAAGCCCAGCCCTTGTGGGAATGTGATCCTCTGCTGAGAAGCCGCGTGTATCATCAACTTGACATGTATTACCTACCTAAACATGGCTGCAGACCCATTCATGGCAAACGTATTCCCACCCTGTCCTCTTTCAGGAGGGTATTGCACCCACCAAACTGTCCAGGAGTGGTTTGAGGAACATACGGAGCTCAAGGCGTTATGGGACAAGTCTAATCTCGCAGTGTAATGGACTTGCTGCAAACATCTCGGTTCCAGTGCATTTCAGAGCTCCGGTAGATTCCATGCAACAAAGGTTTAGTGGTTTTCATGCCACGGTTGGTTTGGTAGCACATGGAAGACCAACAGCATTTTAGACAGGAGGGCATAATGTTTTTGGCTCATCAGTGTATACTCTCAGAGTTTACCACTGTATTATTCTGGTACTGAGAAAAGCACATTATAATGATAGGAAGTAATGTATAGAAAGTCTGACTTAGATATGTGTGACTAGAATTAAATTAATGTGTATATTTCTTATTTTTTGTATAGTGACAGTGATCTGTTTTCTCCTTTAATATGGGATATCTCAGTTGCACCTTAATTTACATACAATTGTATATAGATTGTATTAATAATAAGGACTATTTAAGCTTAAAATAATGACCTGAATCAAAAATTCACCTCATAAAAAGTGCCATTTGTTATCAGTTGCTATGAATGACAATTCAGTTCAAATTATTTATTTTAGTAAATTATATAGTCTTGCCGAACCCATTTTCTGGAAACCTCAGGTAAGACAGCCGGTGATGCATGTATTCATAGGCCAGTTGAATACTTTCTTACTAGTTTAAAGCATAATCAGAACTGGTCAATTCAAATTATTTGATTAAGAAGTAGAGCTTTCTTGCAATTAAGAATTGAAGTGTTGAATCAGCACTAATGTTATTGTTCCCAATTATTTAACTGTCAAGGTGTAATCAATGAATCTGCCAACCTCGATTAAACAAGGCTCCCACAATATCAGCGAATGAACAGCTCAAGTGTGCAGAAGGCTTGTGCAACTAACTTTCGGCATAATTTCTACTAGGGCTGCACGATATCAGGAAAACATGCGGTATGTGATAATGTAGTTGAGTGTTGCCATGGCGATATCACATGCGATAAGTGAGTAAAAACGTAGCCTTTATAGTGTTAATGTTTTTCTGCTTTAGATTTGCTGGTAACAGACTCCAGACACTGACTAGTCTATGCAGAGAAAAATGATGTTTTTATTTTTATTATTAAGAATTTACTTAAACAGAGCATTTTCAGAATCAGAATCAGAAAACTTTATTTATCCCGGAAGAAATTGTTTATTTTAGTGCCACCCATAAAACATTTGAACCTTTGAACATTCTTGAAATAAATCTGAAAATATTTTTGAATCATTTTAATCTTAAATAAATGTAAACATAATCTAAATGATAAGTTCTTCGCCAGAAAAAATAGCAAAAGGAACAATAACAGTAACAGCAGCACAGAAGATGGAGAAACTGCCCCAGTGATGTTTCTGCCCTTTTCTCTGTCGCTCTGGGTGAAGAGTTTTGGAAAAATTTTTTTTATTGCTTTCAGTCTTTGGCGAATATAGATATTGCACATGTTGATATCGCGATTACGGTTAAGTTGCGATATATTGTGCAGCCCTACTATATATACATATATTAGTGCTGGGCCGTTAACGGCGCGAGATTCTTATCGAGCGATAAAAAAAGTATCGCCCCTCCCCCCACCACCCCGGACAGAGGGAGCTGGGTAAACACTACGCAAGCTATGATGAATTTCACCTTGATATTTCAGGGACTTGTCCGGTACACGCGTTTTAAACTTGTCTCGGTCTCTCTAACGGGGGGTGGGGTGTTAACGCCATTAACGGCAAGATTCCAATGAGATTAACGGCGTTAAAAAAATGTATCTATGCCCACCTCTAATATATATATATATAAATATATGAACTACCGAAACAAATATGCTGAGGCCATTATTAGGTGCTTAGAATGAGGATACGACGAACATTACAAGAAGAAGTTAATAAACATTTATCAGGACAATCACTAGTGTGCCTTTTTAGTGCCACTCAACTCATCACTACTGTTAGTAGAAGCATGAATAGTACCATATACTGAGGTCACATGTACAATAGGTCACAGTATCACAGTATATTTTTCTAAACATGTCATGGACATTATCTATATTTGAACAATGTCATGTTTCATTGAGGAAAATTAAATTGTACTCAATTCTTGACAGTGTTTTCGAAACATGGCGTCACTAATCAGACGATAAAACAACTGTTGCCTGTCTTGAATCGCCCTACTTCGCTTTAAAACCTGGGATTACTGAAAAGTTCTTTTTCCGTGAATTTCTCTTATTTCAGGGAGCTTCACGGGAGGAATATTTACTAAGAAGTTGCAGCATGCTTTCGTAATCACTGGCAACAACTTCCAAGTGTTCAGCTTCCAAATTCCTGGAGATCTAACCCTCAACCCAAATCTCACAAACCCTACAAACACTATGTTTGGTTTAAAACAACAAAAAAAACATTTATTACTGCAGGTGTGGCTGGAAAAATACGGTAGGAGGCCAGATCTTCAGGGGCACCGCTGCTTTAAAGGTAGCAAGTTGCACAGCAGCCAATAAGATCTTTCCCTTCAAGAATATGACTATGGTTTTCTACCTTGATTCATTCCATTCTCCCATCTTTACTTATTCCTAACAGCTCCGAGAATGAATTTCTAATAAAAGCGAAAGTTTCTCACAAAACAGAAACTCGTTTTCTGCGGCAGATACGTCAGACTCGGACACGCAGAGGCGCACCTGTATGGACTGAGCTCACACTTCATTAACTGCAGTGGCGACGTCCTTAAACGGCTGGTTTGAAATCACAAACTACGATCCTGAGGTTTCAATCTTGTTGGCAATAAACCACAGAACACAGCTGAATGTGTTTTCGTCGGGTAATTCCAGCGCGTTCGGGGGTGTAAACGTGGGGCGGTGGATCTCTAGGATTTCGAATCAGAGCCCTTAGGAGCCATTTCCAAAGCAGAAAGCTTTTTCATCTTTAAATGGTTGCATCTAGAACGCCACAGCATCATTAAGAACTCTTTAACAGCTTCTTTTTTTAAGAGCACACAAACCACAGCACTGTTATAAAGTCTGCTAATGCAATGGGTGAGGGAGAGAGAGAGAGAGAGGGGGAGAGAGAGAGAGAGAAATAGAGAGAGAGAGAGTGAGAGAGAGAGAAAGAGAGAGAGAGAGAGAGAGAAAGAGAGAGAGAGAGAAAGAGAGAGAGAGAGAAATAGAGAGAGAAATAGAGAGAGAGAGAGAGAGAGAGAGAGAGAGAGAAAGAGGGAGAGAGAGAAATAGAGAGAGAGAGAGAGAGAGAGACAGAGAGACAGAGAGACAGAGAGAGAGAGTGTGTGTGGCAGCAGAAGGCTGCAGATGAGTATCAGTGTGAGTACCGGTGTGTGCTGTTTGTGTGCGTATGATAAGGCAGTCACTCTGAAAGTGCAGTAGTGAAGTGATAGCCCTCATATCTGTTCCGTTTTTTTCTGACGTTCTCTTGTTCTCCGGCTCTAGTTTAAGCGGTAATTTCTCTCAGTCTTCCTCGCCTCTCCCCTTTTCGGTTCTGGGGAAATCCCCTAAGAACAAGCGACCGACGTCTGACTCATAACCAATTGGTGCTGTCACAATTCATCACCTCAAACCTCCGCGATCAATTAAAAAAACTATCAATCCATGTGCAGTCTTTTGATAAAGCATCCAAATTTTTGGAAAATGTTTCAGGGTTTTAATGCTTTTTTCTACTACTGGTCTCTCTAACACCTATTTGTCTGCATCTTTTGCTACAGAATAATAAAAAAAAAAAACATTTTTAATAAAGTATTTTTGAACGTATTAAATTAGGAAATTTGTAATTATTCAATTGGTTTTAGATTTAAACTACAAATAACCTAAACTAAAAATAATGATTCTTCGATAGTATCATGACCACCACTGGCAGTAATTAAACTCTGGGTGCAGCATTTCTATTATTTATCACTCATTTTATTATCCTGTTGTTGATCTTTCATATCTTTTAAGCCTAATATCTATGAAGTGCACAATTAAAGCTCTAATAGGAACCAATTATGTATTTCTAAGGTTGACTCCCGATTTCTTTTTCAGCCAATCAAAAAAAAAAACCCTATAAAACTACAAATTAGCACCAGATCAGCGGTACATTCTATTAAGCAAAGCTGCAAGAAATAAACCTATTTGTACTTCATCTAATGGTGAATTTTAAATGTATAAATGAAATTCTGTAGTCTTTCTATATATACTTATTAAATAAATAAATATTTTCTTTATAAATACTTATTTGCAACTTAAAGGTTCATTAAAAAACCTTAAAAAATCTGCGTATTTAGCGCATAAACATATTACAAATCAGAACCTTGACCTCGGAATGAATTATCACACCCAAACTGAAAAAATGCCTCCTGTTATATCCCTAACCATGGCATAAATGCAGACTGATCTTGTGTTATTAATGATGTTTTTCATTTATTCTGAAGCATTACTGACATCACAGGTCTTTATGTCACGTTAGAAAACGAAGTCGTGCCTCACACTGATTCGTAAAGTAAGCATCTAAAGTAAGAAAGCGCTTAAAACGCAACGTTTACGATCAGTGCATACACCCAAGCAGTGAATGAGAAGTTTTGTCTTCTCTCTCTGGATATTCTCCTCTATGAGCTCCATTCCTCTTCAGTGCACGACCATAAACCGAGACATGAATCCAAAAAAACAAATATGTGGGCCCACCTTTAATTAGGTCTATTTAAGCACCCTGTGCACGACGGCACTAAAACATTGGCACTTTTCTTCAGCTTTTTCCATCATTTTTTCAGGAGTTGTTTGGCTCTGCTGGGCCGCTACATTAGGAAACAAAAACTTGTAGGGGAAGTTCGGATGTGTCATCAGAAATCATCGCTGTTGTTTCTATGACTCAGATGTTTTCTGCGTTCGTAGTAGCCGCCGTCGATCAAATTCCCTGCCCGTCTCTCGCTCCGTGCCGCTCCTTCCCCGCTTTAATCCCCTTTGCTGACTCATAAGGTGACACTAGAGGTCCGCGCGCATTTTCAGCGCATGACTGTTTTCCTGTAAGTACTGAGCGACTCATTTCAAGCGGTTTTGTCTTAAAAGTTGCCCCGTCTCCGTTCTCCAGTTTCAGCTCATTCGATTCCTACTTTTTTTTTCTTCCTCCCCATGGAATGATAAACAGATGCTGCAGTGATTCAGGACTCGGCGCGTGTTAAAAACTCCAACCTGCTCTGAATGAGAAACGTCCTCTGGAACGAAATTAATAGCTCATCGTCTTCAGTCAGAACACCTGAGGCTATCATTTCTCAGCATTTTACAGTCATTTATCACATTTTTACATCTTTTTTTTTTGCTTTTTAAATGTCATTATAATCTAACAACAAATTGTTCCTTCAGGAATTGCATTTCTGTTCAATTATATTTGATTTTGCACATTTGACTTTTATCCTCGTTTTCCAATGTCAAGCTTTATATCAAAATTCAAACCTTGCAAACACAAACAAGAATGCACTGAATGTGTAGATTTCATCTAAATGATGGGCTCTGAGACTTCTTTTCAATCAGCGACTCCTAGTGTCTCCACACTTTTGTTTTTGAATGTTATGTAGCCTTTTAATCTGGTCTATTAATAATATATATATATTAATCTAGATTAAAATGGCTCATTTAAGTTTAATTTTGAACTCAGTTTACTACACTACCCTTAAAGAAAATGTAAATATAAACCTGAGGTTTAAATACGGAAAAGTCAGGAACAAGAGAGAGAGAGAGAGATGATCCGCACGCTCCGGAAAAGTCACGAACGAGAGAGAGAGTAAGAGAGAGAAAGAGAAAGAGGCACACAGAGAGCGCGCGCCAGTGAGACAGACAGAGAGAGCAACAAGTGAGACAGGTTTAAAATGGGCATGATCCGGAAAAGTCATGAACGAGAGAGAGCCAGAGAGAGAAAGAGAGAGAGAGAGACAGACAGACAGAGAGAAAGAGAGTAAATCCGCCCTAAAATATCAAGGTGAAAGTCATCATAGCTTGCGTAGTACAGACCCAGCTCCCAACACAACTTTGTGAATAGATTAACGGCGATATTTTTTTATCGCGTGATAAGAGTCTCGCATTAACGCCGATAGCGGCCCAGCACTAAAAAAAAAAGATTTTCACTTTCATAGGCGCCTTGTATAGTGCGCTGCATAGGACCCACAGCTGATATTACTCCCTAGTGCAGTGATGCAGGACGTAGCGACTCAGTCGGGCGTAAAGCGTTTTCTTCTGAGAATTTCTGGTATCATTCAGATGTTTGTAGTAAAGCATCATGTTGGTCTTACATTTTACTCATAATGGTCTTTAAAAAGGTCCTACATTTAACTTACTGAAACCTGCAGGAAGCCTGAGTTTTAGTACAGACTCGGTTAAAGACGTTTCTGCTTGTAAATCACACATTTTTATTGCACATTGCATTTTCGGTTCAGTATTCCGGTCCTTTGTCTTACTCTGCATTGGCCTGAAAGTGTAGCGAATGATGCCACCAGGGTTTAGTAAATATATTTCAGGAGAGTTAGAGGAACACCCATAATCTTCTCAGCTGCTCTCACTGTCTGCTGCAGTGCGTTACGACCCCCAGCAGTGGCCTGTGGAGGACTGAAACTGTACTCTGGAGTGATGGAGCTCCATCTAACACCTTTAGGATGAGTTGGAATGACATTTGTGATCCGTAACAGATCATCCAACATCTGAACCCGACCTAAAGAATACTCCTGTGGAGGAATGCAATCAAATCCTCACAGCAGTGTTCCAACATCTACTTATCTACTTGCCTTTTTTGTACCGTCTTCTTGAGTGATAGGAAGGCGTCTTTAAAATGTGATGTTATTATTATTATTATTATAATAATTATTATTATTATTATTATTATGTAGTGTACTGCCTTTTGAGAAGAGTAGAGGCCGTTAATGCAGTAAAAAAGAAACATTTTAATATGTTTGATTTCAGAAGAGCGCTTGGATGAGCAGATGTGTTGAAATTCAGATAATCTGGCTGAGCTTTTTGCAGCAATAACTGAAAACCCCAGTTTTACTCCCTTCCACACCACAGGAGGATTTTCTGGATGACTGAGTAGCCGTAGTTTCTCACTAGCGTTGGTTTTGTTCCGAGTTGGTTGTGGAAAGCAATTCAGAATTTGTGTCCCTTGCGCTTGTGATGGAAATGAATATGCAGTTCTGTGTTTGTTGTAGGTAAAGGGGGAACCAGGAGAACGGCTTCAGAACATTCCAAACCCGAAACACCGAAAAAGAGAGGGCGCCCTAAGAAAGAAGACGGAGAGAGAAAAGGTAGACGACTCAGTGGGCGGAGCCTAAAGTACACGAACGAACAGACTTAGAAAGTCCTAACAGACTGCGACAGTCAGCAACATCTCACACTTAATATCAGTCTTTCACCGAATTTTTGTCATGGGAGTAATGACAGGTGGGACACCAGCCCACAATCGGAGTCATTTTAACAGCAGAGGAATTTTCATTCACTGCTGTCGGAGCCCTAGAGGGAAAAAATGCAATGCTTTTGAGAGAAACGAGGCAAGTGGCGATAACCGGCAAAAAAAACGAGACAGACGGAGAAAAGACTGCGCGGATCTGGCTCTGGGTTTCACGGTTATGTGATAGGAGAGACCCGTCTGTATTTTCTGTTTGAAAACTGGCAGCTGACAGTACATCTAGACTTTGAGAACTGCTGGACTAGGCGTAGAGGGGTTGCGAAATTATTGCATTATGTTTAATAATGTGAAATATTATGTGAAATAATAATGTGAAATAGTACTTATGAATGATACAGACTGATACAGCAGCTCTGCTCATTGCTGAGCTTTATTTACTGGTTTCATTTTCTTTACTTTTTCATTTCTGGTGGTGGGCCGTTATTAATGCGAGACTCTTATCGGGCGATAAAAAAAAATATCACCGTTAATCTATTCACAAAGTTGGGTTGGGAGCTGGGTCTATACTACACAAGCTTTGATGACTTTCACCTTGATATTTTAGCGCGGATTTACTCTCTCTCTCTCTCTCTCTCTCTCTGTCTGTCTGTCTCTGTATCTCTCTCTGTCTCTGTATCTCTCTCTCTCTTTTACGCTCTCTCTCGCTCTCCCTTACTCTTTCTCTGTCTCTCTCTCTCGCTCTCTCTTACTCTTTCTCTCTCTCTCTCTCTCTCTCTCTCTCTCTCTCTACATTTTCTAAGGGTAATGTATTAAACTGAGTTCAGAATGAAATTAAAGTGATCTGGGAGAACATTTGGAGGCAAATTTATGGTTTACAGCAGCGGTCCCCAACCTGTATTCGGTCACGGACCGGTTTAATATCAGAAACTATGTTCACGGCCTTTAAGGAGCGGCAGATAAATACACGCATTTATACAAATAAATGATACACATAAAAATGGGGATATTTAAAATATAATAATAAACGTAAATCCAGTGTGAACTCGCAGCTTTAGTACAGCGTTTCCATAACAACGAGCGACAACAGAACACGGGGAACATCCACAGGTTTTTTTTCTGTGCAGCCCAGCAGAATTCAAATGAGCCATTTTAATTTAGATAAATTCCAAGATTACAATGAGATTAATCTAGATTAAAAAAATTAATCTATGCCCACCTCTAATATATATATATATATATAATTAATTAAACACATATATAACATGTTAATTTCTATCAATTAATCACAGAAAAAAAAAACCAATCACCACACCCTCCCACACCCGTTCCAGACCTGCCACACATATTAAGTTTCTTCTTTTTGTAGGTACATTGTAAAATTGCTATAAACACATCCACAGACAAAAATGTTTTAATTAATTTAGATTAAGTAAGATTTTGTTAATTAGATTTAGTTTTCATTGCTGGACACCCCCAATACATACATTTTTGTTGTTGTTTTTTCCTTATATAAGATATGTAACCAATACAACTGTGTGTGATGTGAGTGTGTCTCTAGCACCATTACATATCACGTATGCTATGGCACCATTAAACGCATACATGCACCATTTCTACATTTCTATTAATTCCACTCAAATGGCACAAATAAGATCAAAATCTGCATTATACTTCAAAAATATTAAGTACTTACTTCATTAATAAAATGTAACCAAGGTACATCAGGATCAGGACAAGAGATTCCCACCTAAAAATATAACACAAAATCTTTAGTCAAAAAAATGCATCTTCCTTTTTCACTTCATACAAACACTGAAAAGTAAATTGGGAAAAAATGCAAAAGTGGAAAAGACATGGTTTCTTATAATGAAGTAAAATACTCACCATGTTACCTTCTCGTCATAGATGAACTGGAAACAAAAAGGCTATTTCGTTAATATTACATAGACTAAAGAAGTCTCTTTAAATCTTCAGTT
This sequence comes from Brachypetersius altus, assembly GCA_037974465.1. Taxonomy (NCBI): domain Eukaryota; kingdom Metazoa; phylum Chordata; class Actinopteri; order Characiformes; family Alestidae; genus Brachypetersius; species Brachypetersius altus. Next base: position 10,350 of record JBBPDB010119683.1, read on the forward strand.
TTCTAGCTTCCAGCAGACTCGGCCATCATATTAAAACCTCAGCATTCATTCTAAACGTTTTAAACATTTTACAGCAGTAAAAACAGAATGGTGTACAGTGCAGGGTGAAAACACTACGCAAGATACTGTGAAAGATGCATTGAGGGAAACTTACCACCAGAGGGCAATACAATTTAACACAAGAGTCTCTACTTAAGACCTGGAGCATGAACGCTGCTGTCGGAGCTAGAATAATATTTAAAGTGATGGCATCCATGTAAGACACATTATGGGTTGAGTCAGGAACAAAAAGCTCTCCACTAAAGAAACTCAGTGATTTAACCTTTATCTCAGTTCACGCCATGCACACATACGCAGTGTTACAAAGGCTGTGGTTTTATATGTAATTTATATACCACATCAGAACAGTAAAAATGAAGTCAGGTGCTAGCAAGAAGCTGCTATAAATATTTAATGATGTGTTGTATATTTTACGTGTGTATGTGTTTGCATGGCCCTGCACATTCACAGAAGGTGTAAATAAAGAAATGTGTAGTGCCAGCTACAGGATCCCCATAGAGAGCCTGGCTTCACTCCTCCAACTGTGTGAGGAGACCCACAGGCATCACAGGAGCACCAGAAAGCACTTAGAGCCTCTACTCACCACAATGAGAGTGGTCACAGAGATAGTGTAGTATGTAGAGTCTCTCATTAGAGTCCAGCAGGAGAGCCGCACAGCCTGCACACAGGAGGAGAACGGGGAGGAGGAAAGAACCAGAGAGGGTAATGAGGTGCAATACGCAGCAATCAGAGTGTCAAAATCAAGACTAATGTGACTTCTGTGTGTCTTCTTTGAACCCCTTGTCCACTTCAATTTGAATGTTTTTTCTTATACTTTGTCATTTAAAACTGGTACTACATGCTGTTACAGGCATTACAGTCAACACCAAGCAATATATTTTCCATAATAGGGCTGTCCAAATCATATTATTACTATTCTCTGCATTTTACAGCAGAAATATAATTCAGGATATACTGACAAAGTACCTGTGTACTTCCATAATCGTTTAATCTAGATCCTTCATAAGCCTTGATGAATCACTCCATCAGTGTAGCATGTGTGTGTGTGTGTGTGTGTGTATGTATGCATAGTTCAAGTGTGACACAGCACATATCACGTCATAATGCATGATGTTCGGTTTAGGGATGAGGTCAGCGGTCGCCACTCAACCTAAACAAACTCCCCTCAAATCTGATTGTATTAAAGGATTTGAATATGTGGCTTGCCATGCCGTTACGCCTTACATAATGCGTAATCTAGATTCTGCGACTGTTTTGGGGATTTTTTTTCGTTGGGCTTATCCAAAAGCCTTCAAATGCGAACCCGCCGAGGTACAAATGCAATCGCAAGAGCGATTCTGGGGAGCGAGGGGGACGCAGGGAACAAGTGGACACTGCCATGTAAAGCCAGGCTTCCTGTGCAGGTTCCGGTCAGTGATTGAAGGGAAGGGAGTGTGTGCTCAACGCATGTCATGCTGACGTGAAGCGTGCGTGCCTGCTATAAAAAGCAGCCGCCTGTGATGGCTCGGCGGAAGTGGCGCACCACCGCCACAGGTACCGCTCTCCGCTTTCATCATTACCATGGCAACCCCTGACTGCTTGAGGGGCTTTTAACTCTATGCTTCCAGAACACCTGCTCTGAACATCCTGTAGCTTTGCTCCTCTCTACTAGAGTCCTCTGAGGTCAGTGCTCGTCCATGTACAAGCATGCGGGGGTGTGGAGCTTTATTTATGTGAGCGTGCGTGTGTAAAAGAGAGAAGGAGCACAGGTATGAGTAAGGGCATGACAGCACAGGCCTCACTACTTCAAGACTGAAAGATTTTTCAACATCTTGCTTTTCTCATGATTGCGAAAGACAGCACATGGACAGGTTTACGACTTGCAGGGCAGCATGTGTGTGTGTGTGGAGCATGATGAAGGCCAGACAAATAAAATATCACACTACACAGAGCGTACTGTAGTGGCTAAAGAGCCATAAACCAGAGTTCAGCTGGTGTTGCACATGTTCTGACTCCTGGAAGCTACTGTATGGTGTGCACTCCCAAACAATAAATATGTTTTTATTCTTCAGCCTACACCACCATCAAGAAATGCTCCATAATAGACAGAACATTTACACGGATTGTCTTGAGGGAACTTTCTTTTTAAATGTGAGGTTTCCTTAAAAAGACGGCTCGGATAAGTTAAAATGTAAAGAATTTTCCACATACCCCATCCATATGTAGTTGTTCAGCCAAGAGACATATGGTTTTCAAAAGTCGCTTCTTCTGTCTAGCATTGGAGGTATGAGGCCAGCATTGCTAACAATCGCCAGAAACATGTCTTGGCTGGTCAACTACAAGTGGAAAATGTGATTTTTTCTTCGAAATAAAACAACCATGTAATCCTATTTGGGTATAACTTGCAACATTCAGTGTTTTCTTTGGTATGAAGGATATTTTTGTCCCCCAAACAATGAAAAGGCTGATGTTACAAGCAAATTCAGATCAAATCAGATTTTTCTGCCTCAAATATGGTTTGAATGCTTGAAAGGTTTGAATGCTGGTGAGTGCTGACATCACATCAAGGACACATTATTCTCGTTTGTCAGTTATTTCTTAGGTTGTGCATTGAAGAAATGTATATTTCAATTATTGCAAACTGAAAACTTTAGTTTACTATCCCCTTAAAAGCCCAGACTTATTTTTCACAATTATAAAAACAAATGGCCAGGTTAACATTTTGTGTGTGGTGTGTCTGCACTTTTAATAGGCAGTTTAAGATTCCAATCATTTTCACACAGCATTGTACATTGTACAGAAAATATGAAGAGATTGATATTTACACTTCCTGCGAAGATCCCACAAACTCCAATGATGCAGAGGACGTTGAAAACAGCAGAACCCACAATTGTTCCTACTCCTACGTCTCCTTTGGTGATGAACACTCCTACAGATGAGAGGTTACAGCATAGTAAAAGTCACGAGGCGCCTCCTGTCTTACTGATATTAAGGAAAGAAGCGTGTGAATGACGCTGTGTAAGCAGGACAGCAGCAGACTTTACCGATGACAGAGGTGAAGAGTTCAGGGGCCGAGCTGCCGGCTGCCATGAACGTTGCTCCGGCAACATCTTCACTGAGGTGCAGGCGCTGAAACACACACACACACACACACACACACACACACACACACACACACACACACACACACACACACACACACACACACACATATAAGTGCATTCTGCATGGCCCAAAATAGTTCTTTAAGTACATCAATGTACATAAAGTGCACTGAGAGGCAAACTTGTACCCAAAGAAGACAAATGTTTTCAAATTAACCACTATTTTATCCACATTACATTGAAGAAGTGTAACATGTTCACTGGTCATTTAGAATAGTCAGTACCATGGCTATATTTGATACTAGTTCTGACCACTACCATTGTAAAGCAATGAGTTGGTAAGTCTAATTTCATTTAAGCATTTAAGCATGCACTCAAATGTGCATCATTAACACAAAATGAGTGTTTACCTCACAAATCTTCTCCAAAGAGGGCACAAAGTAGTCATCACACACCAGTGCCAGGGCATAGAACATGTACATGGCCTTCATAAAAAGACAAAACACATTTAGGTTTCTCGTGATGGAGGCATATTCATACAAGATGGAATATTTTATCATAATTTATAGGAATAGTTCAGTGAAAATTCTAATTCACACAAATGTCTGCTCACACCAGATGTAATCGATTAGCCAAGTCAAGTTTGAGTTTCAAATTTTGCTTCTTATTCTAGCTCTGGAGCTACGAAGTTCATGGTGCTCAAGAAGTCGGTAGTCAGTCAAATCATTTCTGTAGTAATGTATCAGCAAAACTTTGTTTCTCTCAGTTTGCTTAAACCACAGCCTTCATTACAGTCAGGTAGACTGTCCATGCCACCTTAATGAAGAAGCAACATTTGGACCCCAGAGATCTCTTCGCTAACTAACTACAGCTACATATAGTCCTATGGCATTCTAATGAAATAGTCATGCAGTAAGAACTGAAAGTATAGCACAGTAAAAACTAGAACGCTAATCAATGTGTTTTAGATTTAAAAAAAATACAGAAACGGCTGCTCCCGAACATTCATCAGTGTTTTTTGACCAAATCTCAGCGGTACTAACCAATACAAAGCTAAGTGTTAGAAAAGGTCCATAAGTGCAATTACTTGTAGTATCTGTAACTGCTGACATCAGCATTCTGACTTCCATTGTGAAACATATTTACAGTTTGCTGCAGGGTCTGTGAGTAGAAGCCTCCAAACAGAATGTTACCCAACGTGGAAAAGCAGCTTGATGACAAATGGATGTGTGCCAAGCACATTTAGCAACAGACTGCTGCTCCTGATGACACTCTCCTCAATTCATGGAAATATTATATAATGAGTAAAGACAGGCTCTGCATCCGATACATGTATAGGAGTGACTTGATGAATTATGTCAAAGTATGGCATGTTAATAATAGATTAATGAAATATCTTATCTCTGCAGGGTAATGGGTCAGATAGATAAACATTGCCAGAGAATGTCAACCTCAGCTTTCCTCCACTGGCGCTCACTCTTGTTGGGATCTTTTCATCCGTTTCTGAGAAAGTGTCCTTATAGCATATGCACTGTGGCAGCCGGTGCTCATTGTGTGTGTGTGTGTGTGTGTGTAGTGGTGGGGTTGGATTAGTAAGACCAACATCTGCTTGTCCTAACAGACAGTTGGCGACAGTGGTCAGTAGGGTGTGAATTTCACTCTGTGGGGGTACAAAACTGCAATAGAAGTACACACATATTTGTAATACAGGGGTTCTCCTTTCCTGGCATGACACAAGTTTTTCACACTCTTCAATTTGCGACACAAATTGGCATACATTTTCAGCACAAAAATCGAATTATTAGTTTTCCCCTTGCCCTGCATGTAGTGGAGTCATTTACTTCTTTAGTTTTACACATGGACAACAAGGGTAATGCATCTCACAAATAATGGGACATATAACCCCCTACACTGTGCAAGACTATGAGATATAGGTGGTGTTTAAGTATTTCTTATAGCTAGTACATTGCCGTAAACCTGTATGAGGTGTGAGTTCTGCCATTGTGAGAGAAAGGTTGAGTTCTTTTGTGACCTTGCAGACCGTTACACACTTCGGAGTGCTCTTTGCTGGCTGACCACTCCTGGGGAGAGTAACAGTCATCTTGAAACCTCCATTTCTACACAGTTTGTCTGACTGGGATGATTTTGTAAGCCTTTCTTGTCTGGTGTCCTCACTTATCCCCTTTTTCGTGCCATGATACATTTCCACAAACATGTGATGTGAAGATCAGGCACTGATTGATCCACGTTCTTTAAATAAAACAAGGTGTCCACTCATCCCTGATTGTCATCCCATTGATTGAAAACACCAACTTCACCTAAATTAACTGGTTATCACAACTGTAACACTGGATCATAATTAAATGACCATGTATAATATTTTTGTCTCATTTGTATAATTAGGTTCTCTTATATCTATATCAGAGGTCCGCAACCACCTGGCTGTGGACTGGTATCGATCCACGAGTCATTTGGTACCAGGCCACACAGAAAGACAGAGACAAGACGAAGCACAGATTATCAGAGTCTGAAAAATCTTTTGAAAAATGCTTGTCTTGGTTATGTGATATGGTGCATCAAAAATTTGCAAAAGCTAGCAAAAATTAGTAAAATTTATAGTTTATAGTTGTATATATACCAGCCCATTAAAATATAGTTTTACATGAAACTAGTCCGTGGGGCAAAAAAGGTTGAGGGCCACTGCTCTAAATCTTCTCTATAGAACCATTGTATATATGAATACAGATTACTTACAGCTCAGTGCAGTTTGAGGCAAGTGTGTTTAGGGGTCTAAGTTTCCTTTACATGCTATATACATTAATCTTGTAGATCCAGGGCAGAACTAAAAAGCAAGACGTGTCTCAATGGAGTGGCTACGCTCAGGGTAAGGCAGGGAAATTTTTGAACATTTGATCTTTTTGTAGGACTTTTGCTTCTACAACTGCAATAAGACACTGTAAATGTACCCCACCCACACACACACACCACTCATCTAAATACTATCTGTAAATCACCAGAAATACCAAGAGTGTGACCTAGATGCGTTACTCTTTAGGGGCAAGTGCATCTCGCACATTCTTCTCCACACATTCACACCGATGACACAGTTAAGGCAAGCTCACAGCGGCACCTGAGACCTGTAGAACAACCACTTCCTACTAAAGATTTAACCAATCACTGATCCAGACACACACACACACACACACACACACACACACAAAACACAATGTGGATGTTACGCAACTCTCCTCTCTACTCCCAACCTGACAGGACAGCACTGGGCGTCCATTCTACTGAAGAGAAATAAAGTATGGAAAACTTGCCGAAGGGATTCGGAGTGCAGTTGTACTAGCCTCTGTCTCTGCTTACACAAGCAACTAATTAAACAGTATAATGCAGCAGTGCTGTCACATCAACCCCGCAGAGGATTTTAGACAGAACATAAAGTACTGCCTCCACTTTAGCTCTCTTAACTTGAGCAGGAAAACATGGCACCTCACACACACACACACACACACACACACACACACACACACACAAAAACACACACTCTCTGTGGTTTTGCATAGGTTGGAAGGAAGACTAAAGAAAAAGATTTCTAGTCTTCAGCACCTTCAGTGGGGGGCGGGGACAGTTCCTTGAAACATGAAAAAAACACAGACACTTTCGACATCTCACAGTGTGGGAGCCTGTCTTCCGGTGCATGCATGAACTGTGTGAACATGGTGTGAGACAGTACGTGTTTCTGGATTCTGTAAATAAAATATTACTAAAAGACAGGCAACGGTCTCCTGAGGTTTTCAGCAATGTTTTTGGAAACAGAAACTCATTATATGCGTGACAGTCCCTGCCTAATCGTCTAGTGTGAACACTCTTACTACAAACAGACAATAACTTTTGTACATCCTTTCTGACCCTTTAATATGATTTTTACTTGCAGCCCAGCATGGTAGTCCAGTAGTTAGCACTGTCACCTCCAGGCAAGCAGGTCCTGGGATGGATTTTGCATGTCAGGTGAAACGGAGATGTTAAACTGCCCCAGGGTGTGACTGTGTGCATGAATATGCTTGGGCTGGCAGGGTGTTTCACTACATTTTGCCTTACCAGAGCTGGGATATGCTCCAGCACCCCTACGACCCTGGTTAGTTTAAGCGGCTTAGGTAACGAATGGATGGCTTTTTACTTCTACTCAAATATAATTGTGGGGAAAGGAATTTTCTTTTTTATTAATTTCAGCCATTATTATGTCATGACTTTAGTAATTATAGTGTTTTTTTATTAAAACAATGGTGCACTGAAAAGAATAACACCTAGAAAGCTTCAGCCTCTGCTGATAGATGCTTTATGTACTACGATGCTCTGCTGCAGTTCTAAAGAGACCTCAATACTTATGTAGTGTAACTGTAATGACACAGTCAACCACCAGATCCTCCTCACCACTCTCTCCGATCTCGGCAATGGTTCGCATCGTATCTCGATGACCGGAGGTACCAGGTAGTATGGCAAGGCACCCAATCTGCTCCACGTAGACTATCCACTGGTGTCCCACAGGGCTCGGTCTTGGGACCACTTCTCTTCTCTCTTTATACTGGTTCTCTTGGGGATGTAATAGCCTCACATGGCTTCTCATAC
>JBBPDB010119754.1:0-18112 GCA_037974465.1 Brachypetersius altus
TGTGATTGGCTAAACGTTAGTTCACTCAAATCTATTGAACAAATCAGAGAACACGGGCGGAAATATTGGCGCTAGGTCAAAAATGGTGTGGGGGATAGAATCACCTGTTTCTAAGTGTGATGGGTTTACACCTACATGTTCATACTTTATTCAGCTATCCAGATATTCAAGACAAATTAAGTGACCAGGCTTATCAGGGACCAAGAGCAGTCCATGCAATGAAAAGCCAATGCAGTAAACATACTACTACTACTACTACTACTACTACTACTACTAATAATAATAATAATAATAAAGTAAGTACCTGGAGAATTTTACAACTTACTTCCTGTAACCACTATAAATTATCCTCAAACAAAGATGGACCACATGAACCACAAGGAATTAACATTCAGTTTAATTTGCAATTTAAAGGCCTATAAGGTTGGCAGTGTCAGTTATAGTAATCTTTAGACTTCTCGTACCTGAGGGCTTCTGGAGGTAGTTTAGTGCCAGACAGTCCCACGTACTTAAGCTGCATGCTCTTAGTAAAAAAGTCCTTCACACTGCGTGTCACCTCCCGTACCTTCCTACAACACACATACACACACACATAGCTCTGAGCCTACAGTAATAGAACATGCTTTTATCACAGTTCTGGGCTAAGATATATTTCTCTGGTTTTTGCGTGATTAAGAGAAAAAGCACTAATCCAGGATTAGACAAGATCCAAGGTCTGTTCATGAATTCCGGACCATGCTGTTGCCAGTGTTGTGCTGAACTTACCTATGGCTAAAGGTGTTTCTGGAGAGGTTGAGGTAGGATAGAGTAGTGTAGCAGCCAGTTGACAGAGATACAAAGAGCTGTACAGTGAGAGAGAGAGAAAGAGAGAGAGAGAGAGAGAGAGAGAGAGAAAGAAAGAGAATTGTTTTTGCTGCTTTGCTAGCATATCAGGAAAGTTGGAATGGTTGAAAGGTCACTCACACTGTCAAGGGGGCAGTCAGTGGAGCTGAGGTCCAAATGTGACACAACATTGTGGGCAGTCAGGAACTTGAAGAAGCTCTGGAACAGACAGAGACCAGCACAGTCAACAAACACCCCTGTAGAACTGTGGACCCGGACGAATCCATCACCAGCCACTGACTTGCGTTCATGCCCATCTCTCACATGCTGTACATCAACTGGTATGTTCCCAGCAATCACAGACCAGTTGTATCATCGCAAAGAATGTTTATTTGAAACAGAATTGGTGTTTTCCGCAAGGAGGTTTTGTTCAGTTGCATTCTGCAAAACATCATTTCACTTTTGCATCATTAAATCCATCTCTGAACTGCACCACTGAGAAAAAGAATGTAGAGGTGCAGCCATTATAGGTCTGGGCAAGCAAAACCAAGTCTAGACCTCTTCATTCTGAAATATTTCATGTGAAATAAACAAGGTTGTTACAGCACACCATAAAAAAAAAGAAATATTTTGACTTAATGAACCACAATGTTCCATTTTATGCCACAGAGCTCATTTCCTTTTGCAACATATTCATTGTACTGAGTGCTCTGAATATGTACCCCATAATATTTCACCCTCCCAGCCTCCCTCTCTCTCTCTCCCTTTCTCTCTCTCTCTGTCCACCCCCCTCTCTTTCTCTCTCTCTCTCTCTCACCAAAGCATCTTCTGTAGCCAAGCATCCCGCATTCCCGCTCAGGTCCAGGTGGGTCAGTGTGTTGGAGAGAGATTTCGCCTGGGAAAGAAAATGAGCTACACTGCCCAGTCCTGTGGACACAAAGAAAGTTACAGATTCAGGGACTTCAGAGACATTACTTTATGGAACAGGAAGAGAGAGCGAGAAATGAGGAGGCTGAGAAGATTAAATTAGAACTGGAAGTGGTGCAAAATGTTTTAGTGTCACCTCTGGTGCGCAATGGGCTTTTAATCATCACTTAATAATGTCTTTAGTATCCTATATTTTAAATATAGTTTTTAGTATCCTACATTTTAAATATAGAGGTACTGTCCTAAGGCTTATTTGTCAGACATTGCCAGACATGACCGTTAAACTTTGAGTCTACATTGCTAATGGAGACGATTTTTCTCTGAAAGAAAGGGTACAAAAATATCTTTGTTGCTGGTCTAATGGCATCCTGTTTTAACTGAACACTGTCAACTATGATTTTACATACACTTAAAGGCTCCAATGCTCTAAAGAACACTGGATGAAAAAGGATGTGTTACCTTTTAATGCAAACCTAAAAGTGTTGTCTTTTATTTAAAATACTGACAATGGCGTGTAATAGTTTACAATAATGCATCTAATCTCCACACGTGCTGAGTGTACATCTCCAAAACACATGCATTTGAGGACCACTGACCTACAGGTTGAAATGTTTGCAAAAAAAGAAAGAAAGAAAGAAAGAAAGAAAGAAAAAGGCTGAAGTACACATGAAGAGAAATCTGAGATTTTAGACTAAAAACATCAGTAAATATATGAAGTAAACATATGAAGGGTTTGCATTGAAGTATTTGCAACAGTATGAGAAAATTAATCTAGTCTAGCGCATAGCATCGACCAATTAAAAAATGACAAATTCGACACGTTATTTGCCCCAATCTTCATCTCTTCTTTCAGCATCAAATATTCAATTTCATTCATAAAAAGTAATTAAAATCTTTTAAAGGACCCAAAAAAATCGATCCCACACAACTAAAAAAAACCCAAGTGTTTAAAATATAAACAAATATTAAACATGCAGTGTAGCCCATGGAATTTGCCTGACCATACAATAGTGAACACGAAAAAATCTTCCAACTGATTACATGGCCGATGTGGTTTGCAGCTGGAGGTCAGGCTGTAGAACAAAGTCTGGCTCAATTCAACAGGTTTAAATTCATATATGCTATGCTGAGTCTCCAAGTGACAGCATAGAGTGTTCTCAGACAGGGTCTATGCATTTATAACGCATGGCGGTAGTAGCTTTTTCAGTTCCCACAAACCTCAAGTCTGGTGTGAAGTACTCATTTCCTCTGTTACAAAATAAGTGTTCTCAGTCTGAGACATGAGCTCCGTTCCACACATCTTTCATCCATGACAGATAAATTCCATATGGCCAAAAACAGGAACATTTATTATGACCATAACTAAAGAGCAATCAACACGTTCCACGCAAATATGAGTAAATAACTGATAACGTTAATATCTGTGATATTTAAAAATTCTTTTTATTTTGATAGTTATATACTGCAACCCATGACTCCCCCCAGCAGCACTTCTGCAGTTTAAAAAGCACTGCTCTGTTTAGTGTTGAAACACAGCTCTGGAGGCACACATGTGGAGAAAGGAAGTCTGAAGTACCTTTAGGAGACAGAGAGACCTTAGACAGATAAAGCTGACTGAGACCACGGGACAGTCGCATCAAACTCTGACAGAGTGACATTACACCTAAAACAGAGGGACAGAGAGAGGGAGAGAGAATGAGATAAACAGAGAGCATGTGTGCCTGGCTTGAAAACACATTACTTTTTGCATTTTAGCACCCAGAGATGAGAAAACCTGCAGGAGCACCTTTGTCCTCTATAGGGTTGGCAGACAGATTGATGACATGGAGAGCAGAGGCAGGCTGTTCTCGAAGAGCACCGGCCATCTTTATAACAAAATCCCTGCAGCACAAATCAAAGAGGGAAGTAGAGAGAGAGAGAGAGAGAGAAACAGAGAGATGTCATTTACCCAAAATAAAGCAGAAATATAAGAATATAACATGAAAAGCAGAAACTGGAAACCCCTGTAATGTGCACTGAAGTCATTTAAAGAACATTCAGAGATTAAACCACATTCATGTTTAAGCAACATAACATTAATTGTAATAATATGTTAATGTACAGTATCTCTTTAAAATCTTATGAAGGACACATTTTCATCTGTTATTTCCACCATCATGCTGCTTTTTTGGGGTGGCGGGGGTTGGGGGGGGTGTAGGGGACAGTTCACACTCACGCTTTGAGTCCGCCTGCCTCCAGGCATAACTCCTGCAGAGCTGTGGACCTGTTCATGAGGTAGATCACCTGCTCCTGCACGTCTAGTGTCTAAACACACACAGGAATGTGTATAGCAGAAAATGAGCAAAAGCTGCAGACTGATGACAGTTAAAAAAAAGGTACTTTAATCAAGGCAATGCAGAACTAATACTGAGTTATTTATACATTTTGTATGCACTTTTTGGATTTTCTTAGGGAAAATAAGCCTGTCCTCTACAGAGAACTCCCTTGAATAAGGCATTATTGTTAGTAACTGTGTTTTAAAATATACAGAAGTAGAGGAAGTGAACATCTAGAAATAAAATGCACAATATGAACAGCTATACATAGAACTGCTTTAAAATGAATACTTTGCCAAACTCAGTTTAAACAATTCTGATTTTGCATTAAAAGTGTTCTGGTGTGGTGGTCTGGTGTGTGAAGTTTGCTTCTTTTATTTTTGGACCGGAGTTACGATGCATATAATGCAGCTAAACAGAAATCAGAGTCTATGCACACCTTTTGGTAAACAAAAACTACTGCTAAGTCCACAACGAGTGGTAAGGTCTATTCAAACAGACGTAATGAATTTCTAACACTGCTTGTTATGGACAGAAGAACAGACGTCATAAAAAGGGAAGGAGTAGCTCTATTCACACCTGAATTTGTACTTTGTTTTTGCAGATAACAGTCACACAGTGCCAGAAACAACACATGTAAGTCTGACTTTGGCCACTGAGCACATTTTGTCTGATCAGCTGCAAGAGGGCTTAGAGGAAGTTTACGTACATTTAATTTTTCACCAAACTGTCGCTTTAAGCTCAGCTGTGGCTGTAGGCCAGGTCTCTGAGCCTGGACCCAGTAAACGACAAATATTTACCTACAAAAGTTCTCCCTGTCAGCACAATATTCCACTGTTCAAAAGTGATATTCTCCACAACTTCAAAATGACTATATTCTCATCTCTCTCGCTACACTACACAGTCAAGCAAAACCTTTTTGATTTCAGCCCCATTCTGACCTTTTCAAAGCTGCAGTAGAGGATACAAGAAGCCTGACAGAACTGAACTAGACAGAACCTGACAGTGTGTATGTGCTTACACTTTCTCTCTCATTCACACATACACACACACACACACACACACACACACACACACACATAAACAGAGGTGGAAAAACCATTCTCTTTTTGATTGTTATCTCTCTGGCCTACAAACCAGCAAACAGGCTGAAGCACTGCAACTGTGAAGTCATTACATACAATACCCTTATCATGCAGCATATATAAGAATGTTAGTGACCTCACCATAAATGTAATCATCTGAAGTTTGCAAACTAACAGTCTAGATAAAAGCTGTTGACTAATGAAGGAACACAGCCATGAAAGGTAAAAAGGAGCAGTATTTAATAAAAAGATCACCTTGCCAGCTGTTCAGCATGGGGGGTTATATATTCTGCTTGGGGCTATGTGAGTAGATGGGGGAATGGATTTGACTAAATATCAGCAAACCATAGAAGCAAATGTCTTACAGTCAGGCAGGAAACTGAAGCTTAAAAAAGAACGTATTTTACAACAGGACAACAATCCAACCATGAACTAATCTGTGGCTAGATCTGAAACATGAAGGCATGTAAGATCGCCAAAGAATACTACAGAACTAGAAGTGTTCGGCAAGGAGAAACTTGAAAGGGAAAATGACCAAAAAAGAACACTAATGTCCACATCTCTAATGTAATTACCAACATAAATTATATTTCTATTTAGGTATTTAGTGTGCCTTAATGTCATTTTTATATTTCATTTAAATCTATTATGAAGCACTTTAGAACATTCGTGTAAATAAAGATTGCGTACTAACCATGGGCATTACTTACTTATTATATAACTCAAATAGGCCGAATAAGCCATCCAAGAGGAGTTAGCCATTTAAAAAGAATGTTTTTGAGTAACAAAAAGTCTTTACTGTCTAAAAGGTTATTTGAGAATATTTTACAGTTAAAAATCTGAAACTCTCATGCTGCTTTTACAAGATAAGATAATAAGAGAAGAATGCGCAGAGATACCAGTTTCAAGTCCTTGCTGGAGATCTTGGTGAACCACTGGTTGAAGGAAAGAGCACCTATGGCCATTGCCAAATCTCTGAATGAGAGAAAGATACAAAGCTGAATGAATTCTTTACACAAGCAGATGAAACAACAAGGAAATTCATCACAATGAATTAAAATGAAAATAAATGACTAGGACTATTGTACACGACTTCAAAAACACATAAAACCTGTTACCTGCAAAAGAAACACTTACCTGCTCTCTAAATGACTGAAGTCCACAAGGTTAAACTCCTGACAATTCTGAACGTGGTAAATATTGTCCACGTCCTACACAGAAATAGTAAGAACTATTAAAAAAAACAAGCTGCAGCGGCCCTAAATCACAAATATGCTATTTTAATCTTTACAGAATACAGAAAGTGACGAGCAGTGAAGAGCTCTGACCCACTGGACTTCTTTGCGACACTGGAACTCATTGAAATCACAGAGAGCGGCGTAGGTGTCTGAGAAACCCCCTACACCAGTCGCATAAGGAAAAAGTATTCAGTTAGAGAATCTGGAACATTTTGGTGTACAGTAACAGCACAGAAGTTTTAGCTGGTTAAACAGCTTGGCCAAATATTAACCAACATCAAGATTAAATCTACCCCAAATCACCAAGACAAGCTTATTTCGAGTTGTTTAGTAATCTCAAATATGGTTTCTGGTACTATTTGACACTCTTTGATCTAATAGATTTTTAATCTATTAGCTAAGAGGCTACAATAATAGCAGAAAACTATATTGTACTCAGAATTCAACTTTTTCTTAAGAATATGATTTTGTCATATAGGGTCAGAAACCACAGAAGCAAGTCAAGTGTGTAATGATTTAGCTCTGCAGTTTACACACACAAGTTTTCATCACTTGTTAGCTATATTGGCTTCATAGTTCAGGTGTAAACCTAATCATATATGTCTTGGATGATATATTTGGGGGTAATGTGTGAACTCAGCCTATCTTTTTAATTGAGCGTCTGATGTCGATCCAAATACCTCAATAAACATGAACACATACGATACAAAACCGATTGAATGCTGTCATTTTCTACTAGGACTGGGAAATATTGAAGGGTCCTTTCTACAGTTTCAAGTCAAAATCTGACACAGTAATAATGTATTGCATTTACTTTAATGTCTATTCACTATAATCTCAACCCTATTCTCATGTCGGGAATCTTGGAGGACCTGGAGCAAAAACATACTCCAGGTTCTCCGTTGGACCAAAATGTGTTTTTACTCAGGGTCTTCCAGGACTAGACTTTGAGATCCCTGTTCTACACTTTCAATAAAGTGAAGTGTAGTGCTACTGACCACATGGCCCATGAGCTCCGTTCAGCTGCGTCTCAGCCTTGGGACTCAGAGACCACAGCCTGTCCTGAAGTTCAGGAGGAACTTTCTTCAAGAGCTTCCTGAGATAACGAAGAGAAAGAAATAAAGGGGGGGGGGGTTGTTATCATAAAAGGTTTCGGTATGAGTCACTAACCACTGATCATTCAGATGTTCCAGCACCACTGCTGTGGTTGTTTCTGAAAAACACAAACCCTCTAAATGCTGTTTTGCCAGCCATTATACATGCTGAGTGCTCAATGAGGAAACAAAGGCCACTGCCATGGTGCTGTTATTCAGTGTTATTCATGTCCAGCTGTGCACTTGACACATAATGCCTGTGTTTTGAAGGTCAAAAGAGAGGAAGTGTTAAAATATGGTCTGTTAGGATCCTCTGAAACACAGCGGTTGTGCTTTCATGTTAGTGATTTAGTCACACTAGTATCCCGCAGTACTGATCAAAAATGATTCTTTGTCATACGCAACCTGCAGTGTAAACTTTAATAAGACACCATAGGGCGCAGTGATTCGCATTTTTAGATACTTTACCAAATATCTGATGTTTTTGCACTCTAATTGGTTTTCTATTTGGTTTTACTATTTAATGTTTGTTTTGAACAGCAGTGTACTGTTGGAAAAAGTTCTGGATTAAATCTTAAAGGGATACAGAACCATTCTATTATGTGTAAAAGGGTTCTTTAAGCTCACACATCTCATTTTCAAAACTGGTTCTAAACAAACTCTCCACTGCAAGTTCTTTAGGGACCCATTTAAGGGTTCTTCAGGGAAAACAGTGGTTCTATGCCTACAGCTTACATTGCTCTTCTCAATTGTAAAAGCCTGCTGTAATACCTTTAAAACTTTAAAACTTCAATACTTAAAATGGAAATGCTTTATTATAACACTAAACAGGGTCCAAACTATCTTTTTTTGGTACAGGACAAAACTGTAGAAGTGTTCAGTACAGAATATTGTAGTATGCCTTTAACTGAAAATTGACAAGTGGTATCTTTTAGTGTTTTCTCCACCTCTGTGAGAAAGTTATAAAGGTCACAGAAATGACTCACGAACAGGACCTCTCCCACCCACATCACTGGTCGGAGAGTGCCGAAAGACAATGACATTTCTTTGTGATTGTCTGACATAGTTATTACGTTAAAAAGCCTGACAGTGTTAGCATGTAAACAGTGTTTGATACACTGTCTGCTGATTCCCTGTCGGAGCTGTGGAGGGCTGGTCACTCACCCTGGAGATGAATCGGGGAAGATTTTCTTGAGGGAGGCCATCACATGATTGACCACAGCCCCCAGGTCCTCCACTGACATCAGGTTGAGGGAATAAATATATCTGTCTGTTTCAATGGTCACCTGATACACACATACACACACACACACACACACATAAACTGTGAGAAAAGAACACACCAACACAAAGCAAGTGAGCGAGGCACTATTGTGTGATATGGTCTGATGCCAGCCACCAACAGATTCATGCACGTCCTTCCGCAACCTGTTTCAGCATTGCTCTGACACAGCACAAACCACCAAACACAGGGTTCCTCTCTCTAAACACACCCATTCACTCACCTCTCTACGGAAAATTAATCAATTCTCACAGACTGGTCTGGAATTCAAACGCACGTTAATACTGCTCTTCCTGTTTTCCTACACATACAGTCCAAATATTAAAAAAGGACAAACTAAACAAACAGACAAACGTTTTTTTCAATATTAAAGCCGTGAATTAACAAACCTTGGGCACCGCCTAGAAAAAATAATAGAAAAATTCAGCCAATCTTAAAGGAAGGTTTCACAAAGATCAAAGGTACACAGCTGCCCCCTCACCCTAAACACAGTCGAATCTGTAACAATAGGTTTGTCACGCAAAATGAAACCCAGAAACTTAACTCTGCAGCCTTTAAGAATCAAGGTTCAAACATCAAACATGCTGTGGCCAAACTACATAAAAGTCCAATAAGCTCTGTGACCAAACCGTGAAAAGGCATGAACTAGTTTTAAAATGAGCTCAAGCTGCTGCTCATCCAGGATTTGCCTCTTTCCTTAAAAGACATTCTTCCTCCAGTGAGGGAAAGAGGCTTAGAGAGGCTGCTGAGAAGTCAACAGAAGCTTTTTTAAAGAGCTGCCCTCTTTCAGGACAAAGCAAACGATTCCTCCTGAGACAGCAGGAGGAATAATAATACGCATAACAGTTCAAGGTGTAAATCTCTGACCTTGCAATGATTCGATACAGTTACAGTTTGAGCCTTCAGCAAATCGTACTTTTTTGGGGGGCAATTATGTAAATCTGAAAAGAATCTGAGTTATTTTGGGTAAATATCAAGGAATTTATTAAAAATTACTACAGTTGTTTATAATTGGTTATAATCAATGCAGTTTAATCATTGCCTTCATAATGGTTTTGTGGTCGATGAAAGTAAATTCCAGACCCCCTTCAGCACAAGCACACAAGTCTGACAGACTTTTCTTTCACAGTAGATGAACAGTCTTTATGGTGAATATATTCTGATTGCTGAGGAGCTCTACTGTCTCTACTCTACTGATGACATAGCTTTGGGAATACAGGAATATGACCAAAAACACATTCTGCTCTAACCCCTTGTTGGTTTCTGCACCAACACCTATCATGAAAGATTCATCTTCAGATCTACATGTGTTACACATGTCATATGTACGTATGAATGCCCTGCAGAAGTAAATAAACTGTCTGTACAGGCATAAACAAATCTTCATCCTCTCTGCACATCCACATAGTTGGTCTTAACCCCCCCACTGCTGTTGTATTGTGCGATTAGACAGAGTCTAAGCCAGTAACTGGATACGACTAAAGCAACAGAAAAACATCACTGATGTAGCACTCCCAGCAAAAACCAGACTGAAACTGTGAGTATTTTTGTTGAAGATGTTTTGGCTGCTGTAAGTCAGATTCCATAGCAGCTTTTTGCACAACTTTCAGTCAGAACAAGAAGAATGAACACCTGGAGATTTTCTCTCAGCACCATGCAGTCATGGTAAATGCAGCCATAAGTTTGGACGCCCAGTCTGATTAAATGTTTTATAGGGTTCATAACAACATACGTTCAATATAAATGAGTTCAAATCACCTACAGAGAACATTTCCTTTCCACTAGGCCATATACACTGTCCCATAACACATTCCGTTTAATTAGGCCATTCTTAATGTGTAAGAATTATGTGCCAAAAAAACTGCTTTTAACAAGGAAACCCACCAATTTTTCTAAGCCAGTAACTGGATATGACTAATTTGGGGGAGAAAACTGAGAAAACTCAGTTTTCCCAGCAAAAACCAGACTGAAAGTGTGAGTATTTTTAGAGATGTTGAAGATATTTAGCTGCTGTAATGAATAATGCATCCAGACTACACAGGCCTGAGCGATGTATTCGGATCAAATTTTTACACAGTAGTTTGTGACAGTCTATGCACCCCACTTAGATATAAGTTCACGTCCTATACAGTGAATGCACCTGAATAAAGGCATTTTAAATGGAATTAAAAGACATTTTCTGCTATCTGTAGAACAAAATTTCCATTCATTTGCTGAGTTTTAACAAATCAAAAATTAAAACTTCAAATATAATCTATGCCGTAAGTTTTACACAGATCACATTTTGTGTTTCTTTGTGTTAAATAAACCATTAGAGAAACACTGTTAGGCTAAAATGTGCAGAAGTGTGTTCTCTATAGGTGATTTGAACTCCTTTTTATTGAACTTATTTTAAAAACTGGGCCTCCAAACTTATGACTGCATTTACTGTGTTGCTGAGAGAAAATATCCAGGTGTTCACTAGGTGGACAATTCATGTTCTGACCTTCAAAAAACTTCTTGGATTCTGATATGTTTCACTTTATGGCACCCAACTGGCCACTCTCTATGAGACTGACATGCAACAATTTGCAAAAGTCAATTAGTGGGAAATGACTCACATTTCCATTGTATCTGTTCAAAGGCTGTATCAAAATATGAGTAATTTCCCACTCACCGGTTTTGCAATTTGTTACATTCACTGGAAAGAGGATATACATAAACGTCTGAATGCAGAGACTCTGCAACTGGTAAAGAAGATTGAATGAAAATATTATGCTGCTGGTAAACAGTAAAGAGAGGACAGGTAAAAAGAAAAAGAAAATGGTAGTTTACCTGCTCAAGACTCTCAATGACGATGGCATAAATCTCCAAATAGCTGAAGGAACTCTCCACCTGCGACAAGACGTTCTGCTATGGTCAATGGCAAACACTCACTCATACACACACACACACACTGAGTAAATTATAGTGACTCATAAGTTAATATGTAATGGAGAGGAGGATGTGGGAGAGGAACAGAACAGTTTCATGAAATTCAACCACAAAAGTGGGGTTAGAGGGCAGTGTCCCTGAGTGTGGTCCCTGCCTACTTCTGCTTCCAGTTCCTTTCCACTAGGCCATATACACTGTTACAGAACACATTCTGTTTGATTTCTTCATGTCTAATTATGTGCAAAAACACTGCTTTTTTCCTAAATGTCTGCATTCAGTGGTCGAAATGCGAACAGAGTCATTCGAAGAGGTTTAATGTGAAATGGTTCATTACACTGATTTCTTTACACACGAAAGTGACAAAAACGAGGGGTCCCAATGTCCACGACACATATAGCTATATTATTTACAATTAGAAAACCTACACATCTTGTGTAGCTAATGGTGATATAGTGGTAAACCAAAAAAAGTATTCTATAGGAACCATTTAGCCTTGCAACACCTAA
The DNA here is from genome assembly GCA_037974465.1 of Brachypetersius altus. Classification (NCBI taxonomy): domain Eukaryota; kingdom Metazoa; phylum Chordata; class Actinopteri; order Characiformes; family Alestidae; genus Brachypetersius; species Brachypetersius altus. Next base: position 12,183 of record JBBPDB010119754.1, read on the forward strand.
TAAAGCCAATGGTTCACCTCAGTACTATCGTAAACAACAACTCAGTAATCAGGCATTAAAGAGGACACATGATGAACTTTGGGAGACATGGGCATCAAGTGTAACGGGTTCTGGAAAAAAATAATGTTCCACTCCAATATGTTTGCCGGTCTAAAAATGATTTAACAGCGTGACTAGTCCTCTTTAAACCAGGACTAAAGCATTCTACTATGAGTCTGGGCATGCTGTGTTTTTCATGCACTCAGTGGGTTGTTACAGTTTGCACTACAGTTACTGTTCCACTGGATTCTCACTGCTCTTTCAGTCCTAATAGTTTCCTCATTCCTTTCATGTAAAACCACATTCAATGTGTTAATGTTCCAAGCTCCTGTGGATTGGTGTAGAGTCATGCTCTTATATTTCTTTACCCCTTATTCTGGCCCTTTCTGACCACAGAGCTGCTCTCAGTAAGCACATCTGTTTTCAGATGAAGTTTGTCACCCACCTACTCTGTGTAGCGGTCAGTGTCTGGTCACAGGTCTGCTGTGAGATACAATGTGAGTCGCAGGCAATTTTCAACACAGAAGGTAACACTGACAAGGTAGCGGCACTGACTTTCTACACACATTAGTTACACTGGCCGGTGTGTGAGGTCTTCCGTCCAAAAGAATCAAGCCAACACAGAAAATAAAGGCCTGAAGGATGGCTAAATCAAATAATAAAGAATAATAATATAAAGAATAATAATAAAAGTAGTGTCTAATAAATTAACTGGTGAACTTATTATTAACACACTCTGACTACATCCAGGTCCAGAGGTTGAACCCTCCAGTTGCACAATACTATGGTATTAACTCTCAAATGTGGTATTAAACCTCACATTTTTAACAAAAAAGCAACACATGCGATGAAGAGAAGTAAAGGAAAAAAGGAAAGCTGTTACTTGCATTTCCATGATAATTCATTTAAACTATCCTCACCCTCGTATGCAGAAGTTTGAATGTCGCAGGTTACATCCTCTACAGAGGACATGCATCTGTATGTTTTAATGCATAATTCCTTTTTACTTTTCAGCTAAACATATTGGAAAAATATATATAAAATAAAATGTGGCCAATGCACAATTAATACCTTTAAGTCTTTTTCCAAAATGATAAAATAAGTAAACATGGCAAACAGGTGCATACTTAAAGTTGTAGAAAATGTAGTATTTAATAAATCAGATATAAATCAGATATGTGCCGTTGCGACTGTCATGTAAACAGGCAGATCAGATTTTTCTAGGCATTGCGTTCTGTACGTCATTAACATTAAGTCGCTGACTATCAGGCACACTGATGCTGCTGATCCCAAACAGATGCGCCACCAGAGAGCAACCCCGAGGCGCATCTGCAAAGGGATGGCCGGCGAAACGTTGTGTCGCTGTAAGAGAGGAATATGGACAACCTTTGACACAGCAAATCGAAAGTTGGCTCATTCTAAAATTTCGGACCCATTGCTCCTCGTTAAAGCCCGTCACAATATTCTCCACCAATCCTGAGATCTCTCACGCATCCAGACGTTCCTCTGAATGGTCAAGGCCATAACTGAAGCATATGCGCAGGCCGCAATAATCGCCCTTTTCCTTCTTCTCCGCCTCAAAACCATGGTGCTATTTGGCTACTGTGTGGTGTAACAACCCCCCTTTGCTATAGCAAGTGTAAACAAGTGAATCGGATATGGGTCACAATAAAAAACACCTGTAAACAGAAGATCAAAAAAATCGCATATAGGCAACAAATCAGAATTGAGCATCAAGACCTGCAGTGTAAACGAGGCCTCAGAGCCTGTCCTACAATGAGATTTCCAGAGGACGCGTTGTTTCTGTGCCTGTAGCTTTAAAAGATAATGAGAAGGAGGGGGGTGAGGTAGAGAGAGGCGGGGCGAGGTGGAGGCATGTATCGTTTAAGCAGAAAACCATGTGATCAATAACAAACTCGGTTAGTTACGTCAGTGTTTCATCCCGAATGTCGCTTCCTGTATAAATGGAGGTGAATCCCGCCAGCACTTTGTTGGTTGTTTTGTTGGAGAGGGTATAAGTGAGTGTCAGACGGAATTTCTCTTTTGTTTGTTTTTTATGCAACTTAAATTTCATTCCACATTTGCAATTTGTATAATTAGTATTGTAGTAGTATTGTATTTGTTAATGATGGACAAATGTGAGTATGAGTGTAAGGGGGCGGGGCCAGACGAAGCCACGCTTTGAGTTATATAACACTTGTGTTATGCCTTTTTGCTTTATTATTGCATATTTTTGGTATTCATTCTTTCAGTCAGTCTATCTCTCTGTATTATTTCAAGTCAACATAATGTGTTTACACAATAAAAAGGTTCTAAGAAATAAAAGTTTTTAATTTACAGCTACATGCCTTATTGGGAGGGACCATTTCAACATGTTCCCACATAGGTGAATATTTTTTCTCTTGTTCTGGTTCCATTTGGAAATAAATAAAAAAACTTCTTTCTGATACTTGCTAATACAATCTCCATCAAAACAGCCCACGAAGCGCCGGCAAAACTCACACAGATTTTTACAGAAAGCGACACTTGATGAAATGCTGACATAACGATCCGAGGCTTAGTTTATTCTTGGTCACATGTTTTTCTGCCAAACGATACACTCCTCGAGGCTTCGTCTGCCACGCCCCCTTATACTTGATACACACTTCGGAGCCTCGGTCCATCATTAGAGTATAGCAATGTCTACTGCTGTCTTGAAGCTGGTTAAAGACAGTTGTGTTGGTCTGTAGTGATGCTGCCTTCACGCGCTTTGGGAAAGGTGATCCTTTCCAGTTGTAATTTGGAAATTACGAGTGCGTTGTGTTCAAGTGCTTTTGTTGTCTTAAAACATGGCGGACCCACAGTTTGTCTTAAGCTGTTACTTCTGCCAATACGTTGCAGAGATGCATCGTGGGAAACGTAGTCTTTTAAAAAGCTATTACATTTCCAGAATATATGTGAAAGCTTTGGATGTAGAACACACATCATATTGGGAATTCTAGCTTTATTTGTAAATGAGTGCGAAAAATGTATAATAGTGTCACAGGTCAGCTGCAAGGGAAATTGGGGGTCTCTTGCTTGTTTGTGTTCTTTGCTCTCCGCCATGTTGAAAGATCAAAGTTGATCTCATCTGGGGACCTCCTGTATCAACATTTTCTCCCAATTCCCCAGTGGACATTACGACGTGAGGGCTGTTCATGTGTTGTTTTCAAGTCGGCTTCTGATATTTACCATAATTCCCAAATGACATGAAGACATGAGGACATGTGATTCAGGACACTTCCTTGATAGGCAAGCAGTTGAGATCAGTGCCAATAGCCCTGATGTGTATGCCATAACACTAACAGCAGCACAGTTATCCAAACAATAAAGAAGTCCAACACTCTAGTTAATGTGTGTATTCACACACCACTCACACACATAACGGATGCTATCTACCTTTACATTTGCCTTACATTTGCATTTACAGTCACAATCTGAGGGTAAAAAGCTAGGTAATCATATACAACAAAGCAACAAAATTATATAGTGTTAAGTTGACTTACTTGTCTGAGGTTTGAAGCTGAGCCGAGAGCTGGTACTGATCCAGACCTAAGCTCTGTACTGTAACGGCACATTTCCAGAGGAAATAAAATTAACCCACTGGTTCTTCAGAGGCTTGCATGAAGGAGCTAATTTGTACATCTAAGCACTGAGCAACTGCCGCTTCACTCATTTGCAAGCCATGTCTCTATAGGCAAACGTGATCTCTCACACACAGTATTGACAGTCAGTGGAGTTATTTTTTAGGGGTGCAGGGTGAAATTCTCTGGGCAGGCAAAGCATGAGAAAGAGGGGGTAACCTTTCCCCGTATGACGACATATGGGGTCAAATTCCAGATCGGGCCTCTGAGATGTCGCTCTCTTATCGGCAGAGCAGGATGATCACAGCACTCTTTACTGCTATCGCCATTTCTAGCCACTGCAGGACCATAGACAGGCTAGAGGAACTCGTATTAATGTTAGAAAATCTCATAAAGTGAAATTTTCATGTCATGGGATCTTTAAGTGTCTTGCTCAAGGACACTATGGGAAAAAATGCAGTTAAAACCTATGACTTTATGGTCTTCGGGTTCACAGGCAAGTGTTTTACCCACTAGGCTCACTTTACACTTATATTACTGAACAAACTTGTCACAGTTACATCCTGGGACAGTCTCCCCTCATGACCACCAGATGTCGCCACTGGACTTTGTATTGTCTCCTTATTGGGTTATCCACACCTGCATCTTGTCTCTCCTAATGTCCTCCTGTCACCTGGCCCTGCTTGATCCTTAATTTACCCTGTCTCCCCATTGGTCCTTGTTCCTGTATGTCTTGTATTTAGAGTTCCCCTTTTCCCTGCTTCTCCACGGAAGCAAACCCTCACCTTACTTGTCTTTGTCTTCGTGTGTAGTGTTATACTGCTGTAAATAAACTTCACTGGGTTTTATGGAGAACTATTTTCGTCCTTCATTCACCAGTCGCTACCATCAGGTCTCAGACGTGACAGATTGCGTCTGTCCTGACTGCATCAATGACCAGCTGAAATACAGCTCCTCCGTTAATTCGGGGGAGGAAGATTACACGTTCGGTTGGATCCAGAAACTGTGGACTACTCCCGGGGAATATTCATCTGACGGTGAGGAGGGGGACATTCCCCACTCCTGTGCAGAGACCTTACGGGAGTACCAGGGGACTTACCCCTCCGTTCTTTCGGGTGGGATGTATTGCCGGTCCGGGGAGCTTCCCATTCTACCCGTCACAGAGTCACAGAGTCACGTTCCCGGCGACGGAGGGGGAGAAAACGAATCAAGACCGGGGGCAAGGACTGTGGACAGAGCCCACGCTCTGGCGGGGGACAGGACGTGCCTCAACCCCTCGCGGTTCATCCTCCAAGCAGGATAATTACACCCATTTCTCCCTCAGGGCCGATTAACGAGTCCGTTCCTCTTGACATTTTTGATGTCCTGCAGGAGAACCGGTCGGTGATGGACTACGCTGAGGAGTTCCGAGTCGTGGCTGCGAGTGATCCCTGCGGGATGCTAGTATACGCCTATATTGGGGGTTTAGAACCCCGGATCCACCAAAGACTCACACAATTTCCGTGTCCAGATACTCTAGAGGAGGCGATTGAATTAAGCCTCCAACTGGACTCCTTTGTTGAGCTCCTCCCTTCACCACTGGCTTCCTCTCCTCGTCGATCGCCCACCGAGGAGACGGCTCCAGCATCCCCAAATGGCGTCTATCTAGACTCTCGTGCCGCCTCCTCACGAGTCTCCCAAGCCTCCGACTCTCCTTCCGTTAAAGACACTGCTTCTTCGGCTCCACTAACCCTTTACTCCGAGCGTCCAGCACGCTATTCATCGCCCGGGCTTCCAGCACGCTTCTCACAACCCGAGGCTTCAGCTCACTTCTCGAAGCCTGAGGCTCCCACACGCTTTTCACCGCCCGAGATTTCAGCACGCATTTCGAATTCTGAGGTTTCAGCGTGCGTCTCACCGGCCAAGACTCCAGATGAGCCAGTGGGCGGGCCTTCTCGTCCACATTTCAGTTTCACACACTCCAACTCCACTCAGTCCAGTTCCATGTAGTCCAGCTCCATACATTCCAGCTTCACCCAATTCAGCCTCACTCTCTCCATCCAGTCAAGCCAGTCAAGTCGCCTCTCCAGCCAGTCAAATCTCCTCTCCAGCCAGTCAAGTCACCTCTCCAGCCAGTCAAGCCAGTCAAGTCGCCTCTCCAGCCTGTCAAGCCAGTCAAGTCGCCTCTCCAGCCAGTCAAGCCAGTCAAGTCGCTTCTCCAGCAAGTCAAGTCGCTTCTCCAGCAAGTCAAGTTGCTTCTCCAGCAAGTCAAGTTGCTTCTCCAGCAAGTCAAGTTGCTTCTCCAGCAAG
>JBBPDB010119771.1:0-18108 GCA_037974465.1 Brachypetersius altus
CATATATACACATACAGTATGTACATACACACACAAACAAATACAAAAATATTTTTTTTGTTTCTATTAATTTTATGCTGTATTTTACTTCTCTGGTGTTTTAGGTGTCCTTCAAATGCGTCTTTATATAAAATGAGCTACAGTCGCAATAACACTAAAATATCGTGTAATTGCCAAGACATTGTCACCAAAATTGTTGCTTTAAGATCAATGGGGCTCTATTAGGCTTATTTTTTTTATTGTTTATTAGTATTAGCCCCTCCGAGCCATCTGGAGGGTTCAGTTTCCAGTGGACCAACCAGGGAACTGTTGCCAGCCAGAGTCCTGGAGATCTGGTGCTCTGGAGAGGAACCTTAAGCCCAGCAGCTGGGTTTCTGCACATGGTCCAAATTAAGGTCCAAAACAGCATGTACACCTTGTACAGTCGTTTAGACTCACCTTCATGTCGTTCATGATGGTTTGGAAGAGTCCTCCAAGAGCACTGCACTCCTTTTCCATGCCTGCATCCATTTTCCCCGTCCAAAAAATCCAAAAACACACGGAGTTCTCTTCCTACAGCCCTAAAACAGGCTTTAAACACGGATTCGCCGCTTCAGTCCTGTTGTCAGGAAGATAAGGATCGCTTAGAGTGAATATAGCGGAGGAAAATAAACCAAAAAGGTTAAAAAAGAAAAGCAAAACAGAGGAGAGGAGAGATAGAGGAGGATTCCTCCCCAGCCCAGCTAGCTCTTCCCGGCTAGCCGGCTAACTAGTCCTCCTACTTGGTAAAACCAGGTAAATTCATCTCGTTTTCGAGTAAAAAGTGTCCAGATCGGGGTAAAAGGGCCCGTTCTCTCGGTAGAGTGTTCCCGGTCGGGGGGTTACAATGAGAATCCGTAGCTAAAAGGGGTAAATCCGTGTTTAGGAGGAGAGAGGAGAGGATACCTGCCGTTACTGTTTAAACCGAGTCGCGTGGGACCCGCGTGCCCCCCCTCGCGCGCACCTCCTCCCCCTCGGCCTGATGGTCACCCCCCGGAGTGAACAGAGCTCGGCCCGGGGCTCCGGTGAAGGCTCCGTGGCGTTACCGGTGAGAGGTTTCGTCTCGGTTTGTCCCGGACAGCTGCAGACACGGAGCAGGTCTCAAATCAGCCTGGAGCTCTAATCTCGCGTCCAGGAGGAGATCCCAGTTTACCATCCCAGTCCGGGGCGGAGCGAGTACATTTCAGAAGTCTTCGGATTTCTCCGGAGCACGACGATTCTCAACTAATTCACTAACTGACCGTCTGACTGACTAACTAATGAACTAACTAACCGACTGATAGAACTAAGTAACAAACTAATTGACTAACCGACTAACCAACCGATTTTCTGACTGACTTACTATCGAATTAACTAAGTGACTAATTAACGAACTGATTAACTAATTAACTAATGGACGAACAAACGGATTACCTAACTGGCTGACTACTTAACCAATTAACGAACTAACTAACAGACCAACTAACTAATAAACTAACTGACCTGCAATTAACTAATTGGCTAACTAATTAACTAACTGTCTGACTTACTGGCTAATTAACTCACTAACTAACCAACTAAGTAACTAAATGAACAAATAAATTAATAACAATGTTAACTAAAACAACAAGTATAATAATAAAAAACATAACTAAACAACAGTAATAATAAAAATAGTAATAGAATGACAGTGATGGAGTGATTGCATGATAGAGAGTGAAATAATGCATGGTGATAGAGTGACGGAGTGAAAGTAATGGTGGTTAGTCATGGAGTGATAGCGATTTAGTGATAGAGTAATTTAGAGTAATTTAGAGTGATGGAATGATGGAGTGACAGAGAGCGATAGAGAGTGATATAGAGTGACAGATTGATAGAGTGAGAGAAATAGAGAGTGATAGAGGTATAAAGTGATGGAGTGAGAGTGTGAGTGCTAGTGATAGTGATAGAGGAATGGAGTGTTGCAGTGATAGATTGATAGAGTGAGTGTGATTTAGCGATAGAGTGATAGATCAATGGAGTGATAGAGTGATAGGGACTGATAGAGTGATAGAGTGATTGATGGAGTGCTAGAGTGCCAATGCTAGTGACTTAGTGACAGAATGATGGAGTGCTAGAGTAATTTAGTGATTGAGTGATGGAGTGATAGGGACAGATAGAGCAAGAGTGATTGTGATAGAGAGTGATGGATTGATAGAGTGAAGGTGATGGAATAATAGAGTGATGGAGTGATAGTGATGGAGTGATTGACTAATAGTGATGGAGTGATAGAGTGGGAGTGATGGAATGATAGGGTGGTAGAGTGAGAGTGCTAGTGACATAGTGATAGAGTGATAGTGATGGGGTGATTCAGTGATAGAGTTATAGAGTGATAGATTCATGGAGAAAGTGATTTAGTGATAGAGTGATAGTGATGGAGTGATTTAGTGATTTAGTGATAGAGTTATGGAGAGATGCAGAGAGTGATTTAGTGATTGAGTGATAGAGTTGTGGAGTGATGGAGTGATTTAGTGATTGAGTGATAGAGTGATGCAGAGAGTGATTTAGTGATTGAGTGATAGAGTTGTGGAGTGATAGACTGATAGTGATGGAGTGATTTAGTGGTAGAGTGATGCAGAGAGTGATTTAGTGATGGAGTGATAGAGTGATGCAGAGAGTGATTTAGTGATTAAATGATAGTGATGCAGAGAGTGATTTAGTGATGGAGTGATAGAGTGATGCAGAGAGTGATTTAGTGATGGAGTGATAGAGTGATGCAGAGAGTGATTTAGTGATCGTGTTGGAATGATGGAGTGGTAGAGTGAGAGTGCTAGTGACATAGTGATAGAGCGATAGTGATGGAGTGATAGAGTGATTTGGTGACAGTGATGGAGTGATACAGAGTGATAGAGAGAATCTATCAGTTCTATTCTGTTCTATCTTTTCAGTTTCATAGCAACCAGTCAGACTCTCGATCACAGCCTGAAGATCCCTAATGACTCTCAGGAAGAGAAAGAGAGAGAGCGGGAGAGAGAGATAGAAAGAGGGAGAGGGAAAGAGATGGAGAGAGAGAAGAGGGAGGAGTGGGAGAGAGAGACAGAGAGAGGGAGAGGGAGAGGGAAAGAGAGAGGGGGGGGTAATGGGAAACATATATATATAAACATATACATAACATATATATAATTAAACTTTATATTATATTGTGTACTTTTATTAAATGTTTTTACAAGTACTATGAGCTGTAACCTGTATGGAATTAGTTATTTTTATTATTATCCTGTGTGTGTTCCTGTGACAGTACCGAGCATGCTTGGTCTGTGTGAAGTGTTTGTATTTGATGGTCTTTTCTGCCCTCATGTGGTCAAACAGTGTAACTGCACACAAGTCTACATGAAAGACACCACCACTCAGTGAAATATGTAATCATTTATTCATTTCTATCAACACATTATAGTACAGTGCAGGCACATGAGCAGTGCATCGACTCCACAATCCTTACAAAAATATGGACTTTCAGTTAGGGAGCTGCAACATTACACAGAGTTGATCATCTGGGATTACGTGTTCATAGACCATAAAGTGTTTTATATCCTTGAGATTTTATAAAATATAATCTGGAATGTTTGTATACTGTACTTTATAAAATGATAAAATGTAATGGTAAAAAGGTAATGTTGTGTATCAGCATGATTAAAAAAAAACATACAAATGTGTGTACATATATACTTAGATTCTCAGTTTCAGTTTGTGATAAGATTTCATTATTGCATTATTCATAAGGTCTCTATGTTTCCATGGCAACCAAAATCACTGGCCCAACAACATAATTGTCATATAATTTATGTTAATAAAAAAATTACTGACAACTAAATGTGACCTTAAATTATACAAGGAGACAACAGTGTGATGTAATACTGTTGTCTGCAGGGGCAGTGTGTGTGACTGCCCTCTTGTGGCCAAGATTGGTAAGTACAGTCTCAATCTGTAGTTCAGGGTTCTACTTTAAAAAAATATTTTCTTTGTTTTCTTCTTTCTATAGAATCAGTTTGTTACCATACGTCCAAAGCACAATTGTGAATGTTCAGACTGGTCTAGAAATGGATGCTTTAAAATTTCCCACGCTGGACCCTTCAGAGAATCTACAAACAAATTCCACATTGGTTTTATCTTCACTTTCACATTCCAGGCCTTACAGAAATGTTCTACAGTATTTAAAAGGACGCATGATATCAAACTATCCAAAGAGGAGAAGAGAGACCAGAATAGAATGCTGATAATAAAACAATAAAATACAAGAATAAATTAATATAATGTGATTAAAACAGAATACACAGACAAACAAGATGTATATATAAACAAGCACATATATATGGCATAAGATTGTGCGTGTACCACTGATGGCAAAACAAAATCTCATATTTTCAGTAAAAGAAAGATACAAATTAAACATCTTTCAGTGTCCGTTTTTTATATTAGTTTATAAAAGTCATTGTGAACAGAACAAAAAACGTCATCCACATTAGTGTAGGCTCTCTATGAAGACGTGTTCCAGACTTCATACATTCAACAAATAAAGGAAACGTAGAAACGAGAGTAAGTCAGTACCAGGACTGATACGAAACACTAAATTTGCTTGGCAAAGTTGAATTGTCTGATTATTTTCTTCACACGAAGAATTCTTGTCATCCATCATTACTGCATTGTTCTTAAAAATAGTAAAAACGGTATTTACATTTTCAGTGGAAACATACAATAATATAAACAGACTGTTTTTGGCACAGTAAGAAGTGTATGGGGAAAAAATGAATATGTGATGTGTAGCGTACACCACCGACACACACTCTGCGTCATGTACGGCTGCACGGCCAGTCAAATATTAACCAGAAAATCTGTGTCAGTGTTCAGACTGCTGAACTCAGCTCTGACCTGACCACCTTAAAAACCACCAACACCTACACTACCTGTCCAAAAGTTTGAAGACACAAGCATTTCTTCTGAAATTAAGGATTTTAATGTGTGCAGTTTATGCAGTAACAGCCTCTACTGTTACGGGAAAGCTAGAACATTACTGTGATGATTTGACTGCAGTCATTATGAGGTCGAGGTGATATCTGGAGCACAAACGCCACTCTATCTCATCTGGTACTGTATGGAGCTTTAGTAGATGTTTGGGACTGGACATGGTGACCTGAGGCTTTATGAGTGAATGAGCTCCAATCTACTGGTCAATGCTTTTTATGGAAATTACAAGTTCTTATTTGAAATGAAGAGTTTTATGGGGAAGGCTGACCCTCTTCTGCTGCAGTAACAGCTTCTTCTCTACAGGAAGGCTACACTGGATCCTGGACCATTGCTGTGAGGATTTGACTACAGTCATGATGAGGCCAGATACTGTTATATGATTAGTTCTGATTATGACCTGCCCTTTAACTCACCCTGATGGTACTAGATGGAGGTTAAATGCAGCAGAGAATTCTTTAGATGATTAGGTGACTGACCTCCAATCTACTGGTCTGTTTGTTTCTATGGAAATTACATACAGGTTCTCTTCTGAAAGAATGCGGTTTGTCGCAACTTTGCTGCAGTAACAGCATCTACTCTTCAGGGAGGGCTCCAGATAATGGAGCATGGCTGCAAAGATGGTGACCGCTCTACTGGCCAATGCTTTTCTATGGAAAATTCACACATTTTCTGTATGAAATTAAATGCTTGTGTCACCAAAGGAACTTCTGGACATGCAGTCTATACCAACACACATACATACATTTTCTGTTCCACCTCTTGAAGCCCTTGGTCCCTGCTTTCCCACTTGCACCCTCTCTTTATGGACCCATAGCTGCTAAGAGAGCGGTGTGGGAAGCCTGCAAGCCTGAGACGCTCATTAACTTTCATTCAGCTTCGCTGTACCTCAGCATGCAAGGTCATTCAGAGCTGCACCCATTAGCTACCCTGTCTTTCTCCATCCTCGTCTGCTAGCTACGCGTCCAGCATGCAGTTTGACAGCTGGCAGCTCAGCGAGTGGCTGATGGAACTCTCCATCACATTCTTCTGCCCACCCGCCCTTCGCTTTCGGGCAAGGTCGCACACGATAGCCAGAGCCCCGCCTTTTAGGAAGCGTACAAAGTTCTCGCCCACAAGAGGCCCCATGGCATAAAGACCAGTCTCCTTCGCGCTCTCGTAGGTGTACGCGTCAACGTCCAGAGGGTTCCGCCGGCAGCTGATTGGCTCGTCAGGCTCCAGTCCAAGCAGGCGGCCCTGATCAGGCAAGAATGACAGGTTAGGGTGGGAACCAATCAAGATCAGAGCCATGGAAACCTGCAGCACCGCCTTGTGGCCCTCCTCGTCTTCCAGAATGCATTTGCCGTCGGGTTTGAAGGAGACAACTCGGTGCCTGGGGAAACTGAGGTAGCCAGGGTAGGAGCAGGGACTGCCTGCTCTGTCATCCCCAGAAGAGGAAAGGCGCTGGTTCACCATGTCGGACGGAGATTCTCCAGACTGGTGCTGCTGGAGACTCATCATCTGGTGCACCTTGTGGTACTCTGGGTACAGCAGCTTGGGCAACTGGTTGAAAATGAGTGCTGGGTCAGACACACCACGCCGGAAAGCATGGTAGACGGGCGTGTTGAGATGGTGGGCTGCCAGAATGGCGTCTGCAGCAGTCAGTCCCGCCCCGACCACCAGGATGGGCTCGGACGCCCGGTCCAGGCGGCCAGAGGAAATAGCTGCCTCCAGCTCCCAGAAGCTGTGGCACACGTAGGGCAGCGTCTCTCCTTCCACACCGAGACGTGCCGGGATGTCATGGGTGCCGGTCGCGAGGACCACGTTCTCAGCAAACACGGAGAACGGGAGGTCTACATCTCTCTGGGGTCCGTTCTCCTCCCCTCTGCGTTGAAGGCCCTGGATTTCCCACACGGAGCAGCCAGACTGGAGGGACACGCGGCGCACAGAGGTGACGGTGGTGCCGCAGGCGAAGCTCCTCTCCAAACCCATCTGCCGGACGTAGTGCTGGTAGTAGGAGGCGATCTCCGCAGGGGTGGCACGGTCGTTACGTACGTTCCTAACACAGGAAACAAAACACACTTTCAGAGAATTGTCAGAGGACTATTACATAATGGCTCAGTTCAACTCAAACATAATCTTGTGTAATCTTCTGCATGAACTGGACACGTATTTGGTCCTACTTTTCTTCCACTTCCCAGTTCGTAATAGCTAGGTGTCTCCTGATCATATGAAGCACCCAGCTGGAAGGTAAAAGTGCTTTTTCCAAGACATAAATCAATGAACGACTCAACACACATCGCTCACTACTAACAGGCACACACACTGACAAGCAACAATGACAGATCTGAGTCACCAGAGCTTTTCACAAGTTACTCCATACTTACTGAGTGATCATTTAGTGACCAGATTAAGCTTTAACAAAGTCAGCATTTTGGCACCTTAAAAAAGTTAAACAGGAACATAGCCATGCATTTACTTCATTGTTTGTCTGAATACAAAATGTTTTAAAGATAATCAGTGAAGGTCTACACACTGAAATACAGATTAAAATTTTGAAAGCAAAGAAATAAGGGGGCTTATCATATGCAGTACTAGAATATTTACGAAAGGAAATGAACGCAAGTCAATATTCGTACTGTGTGAATGGCTAAGTTTAGGAGTTTGCTGATCATGGAAGAGTGAAATATTAACTGTACTACTCTGCTATATCAGACCTAATGAGTAGTGAAAGTAGAGGCACTGGTGAAACATGCAGATGAAGCCACAGTCAAACCACAGAATATGTGGGTAAGCAAAGCCTTCAAAGTTCACTTCCTTATAGGCAACACAAATTTGCGTCATAGGTTTCGTGAGAAATTATAAACAGGGGCCAGTCATTGCTTTTACAAAAAAGCAATAATGCTGATTCAGCAAGAGAGCTAAAGCAGGGAAAGAAACTCTCTTAAGTCAAACTGGTCTGTAGGGTTTTTTCGAGAATGTGACAGAAACGACTAGCCTCTACAGTAAAGAATTTCATTTCCTTGTAAGAAAAATTAAGGGGATTTATTTTATTTCTGCATCATTAAACGATTAAGTCATTCAATGCAGTTTGGTGTGGAATACCCCATTCCAGAGTAACTGACCAAGTCAAAACTGTTTACTGTGGTGGTGGATGGAACCAGACATCTGCCTCAAAAGCTCCCAGCTCATAGAAATTCATTACTCAGACAGTAGGTTTTGTCCTACAGTGTTTTATTAATCCATTCATGGTGGAGGAAGAACACTGTAAGTGCCTTAAGAAATATTTTCCTGTTATTTACCACGTTTTCACCATCATAAGCATCAGATGCATTTGACATGTTTTTGTAAATTAAACTATGATGGTGTTCTGAAAGCCTGTAGTTAGACAGGTAGTGATTGACATCATGCTTCCCAATGATACAGGAGGTTATTTGTGCATCATCAGTAAAAACATTATCAACACTGGCTGATTTTCTTAGCCTTCATTGCATAAGGTTTAAGGGCTTTTAAATGGCAGTATCACTGGGAAACCTGATCTAACTCACACTACCTGTCTAAAACACCAACATGGTTAAATTTACACAAACACGATGCCGAAATAGTGATAAATCTGGATTTTTTTCCCCCTTTCACTTACAGTGTCCATCCAAATGTTTGCTGTTCCAAATAGTGGCACCACCAAAGTTCCCTTGAGCAACACTTTACTTTCCTTTTTGTTATAATCTGTAGTTTCTTTTATGGACCATACACTTCCACTCTGCAGTGGTTGGATCCTGGTGGGCTTCATACCTGCGTTTCTCCCTCATCCAGTCCTTCAGTTTCAGGCCAGGGAGCTCCATCCAGTCTGCAAGGCTAAGTGTTAGCATGGATCCCTCCATAGCCTGGAGACGCAACAAAGAGAGGCAGTCAGAATAGGCAACCTGATGCTCCATATGCAAAGCACAGGACCAGCAGCTGATCCAGCCTGTGGACGTGAAGAGCACCAGCCCTGACAATGAGTTACTGTCTTATTCCAAGTCAAATCCGAGTCATGTACCCTTTTCTATGAAACTTGACTTGGCTGGGGGGCTTTACACACATATAGCTGATGCTTGGGAATATTGGTCTTATTGATGTTCAACTGCTCCGGGGTGTTCTTTGCTTTTCTATGGAAATCATATTTCTAGGTCACTTATTAGGAGGATTGTCTGGAACGGTGATTCTACATGAAGTTGATTTTAAGTATTGTAAAATGTAAAAATGTAAAATTTTGCTTTTGTTATATTGTTTCAATGCAATACAAACATGTTTGAGGTGAATTAATCTAGTTTAACTATTCTCGTAAAGACTAACTGACTGGTTTCTACAGCGTAGCGTGTAGCTAGTCTGATTTCAGAAAAGCTAAATTTACTTTTGTAAGTCATTTCAAAAGGCATGCAAGGTATTTCCATGGTGAAAAGAACAATCAGAACAGCCAACGCCTTTCTGTGAACTCTCAAAACCCATTGTACTTATAAAGAAATAAACAAACAATTACGGCGCTTCAGGATAGATTGTTTATCAAAAAAATATTAATAATCAATCAATCTGGTGAATTTCAAGTAACACCTTTCAGATATAAATCCCTAGAGGTTTAATGTGGATTGATTTAATCAAACAAAGCAGTGGGTGAACACGGCTTTATCAACACTGAAGCTGTGCCAAAACTCATGACGCCCCTCTTCCTGCCGTATGAGTTATGCTGATTAACCCTTTAATACAAGGCCAAAAAGAGACTATTTCAGCCCTTTAATCTATAGTGCACCCAACAATAAGGGAAGCATGAGCTTCTTTTATGCAGTGATATGCCAAACATGCATATACAAACATACAGATTACTCTGGAGGCAGATTTTAATCAAGTTAAGAGCAAAACACAAACATGATTACCAAGGAAACTTCAGGTTTGACAGGGTTTAGTTGAGACCTTCACTTTCATTCTGTTCTATTTGTTTCTTCAGTTTTTCTCACTGTTCTGGAAGGTCGGGGCTTCCATAATTTACTTTGATACAAAACTTAAAGTATATTTTATGATATTCTCTGAACAGTTTTGTATTAAAACGTTTCTTTAAAATTTCACATTTTTCATACGTCACTATCAAATGATACTACAATTATCATGAATATGCATTTGCAAAGTTGACCATTTAGCATAAATAAAATTCAGGCAGCATTAATAAAGTTACTTAGTTAACATTAATAACATTGACAATTTGGCATTGATAAAGGTAATGAACACATGCTTCCTGAGTACTGTTACTCTGTACTAAAAGAGTGACAAATAAAGAATCTTGAATCTTGAAAATCAGTACTATAAGTGACAACTACAAAGACAACGTGTCAGGACACCACGAGTGAAGCTGAAATAAAGCAAATGCAAGCATAAGATAATCATACTAGTGGTAAATACAAACATATCACTAAATCTGTGTCATGGTTTCCAGAGTTAACGCGTATGGGATGGTTTTACTTACATGCCACGCCCCTCCAGGCGGGCCTTTCCCCAGGACGAGGTGAGGTGTGGCTCTCTCTGGCTCATACCGCCACTCCAGTGGCGACGCGTACTCCAGCCCAAAGTCACTGTCTGGGAGGAGCAATGAGTCGAAAAGCACGGCTAC
The DNA here is from genome assembly GCA_037974465.1 of Brachypetersius altus. Lineage (NCBI taxonomy): Eukaryota > Metazoa > Chordata > Actinopteri > Characiformes > Alestidae > Brachypetersius > Brachypetersius altus. The sequence continues at coordinate 10,613 of JBBPDB010119771.1, forward strand.
CGGATTCGACGATCGCCCTTCAAGACCTTCACACAGATACTCCAGATCCTACACACACAGATAACACACAATATTATCTATTAGTCCTACACGGTTATACAAGTGCAACAGTAAAGTAGTAAAATGTGCCCCTGAGTCAAAAATGACATAATTAAGTAATTAAGAAATTAAGTAATACTTTACAGAGAAATTTAACTAAAATAATAAAACCCCTCAGGTATACATACAATGTACATTTGCAAGGCCAGGATGATCCAGAAAATAATTAGTAATGTATCTTAAAATCTTGTTTGCAATATGTTCATAATAATTTGTTAACTTTAACTATTCACTTTATTAAAGGACATGTTTATTAACTTTATAAATAACACCAAAAGAAATGTATTTACTTCACTACGGTCTAATTATTGGCTGTGTTGATAGTAATTTTAACTTTAGTACATCATGGGAGCACTTGCTTTAATAACACACCCATATTACCTTTGTTAAAGAATAGGCCCGTTTTGTTTTATTAATGGTACACAATCTATTATGTTTATTAAGTCTGCAGCGTCAGGACGTCCCCCAAAACAACGAATATGTAACCTTTTGTTATAAAAGTGTGCTTGTATAATATTACCTGTTCAAACAGTGACAGGTGCGGGCTCTCAGCCAGCTTGTCATGCAGAATGGGGTTGGGGTGGAAGCCCTCGCGGGAAGGGTAGGGAGTGTACCCTGACAACAGGTATGACAGACAAATTCCTGAAGGCCCATTACCTGTTGAAGAAAACACACACACATTTCATGACTGTACTTATGTATTATTTTGGAAGAATTGTACTTTACTGTAACTTTTTTTTTAATTTAAGTTAATGGCACATAACTATGTCATCTATGTCATTTAAATTTGACTTGAGAAAAGAGAAAAATGTACATACAGTTACAGTGATCAGTTTGGCTTAACAGATAAAAATAAGAGGTAATTTAATGTTTTTTAAAATAAGCATGTCCTGGATTTTATTATTACTTTCATAGATTTGACTATTTTAAATGGAGATACATTTCTGGTTTCAGTCAAGTATATTTTTGGCCCCTGATTGGTAACTGGGTAAGATTTTGACACACATCGCTTCACTGAAGTACAGTCTCTCTGGACTCCTTCCATCCCTGGGTGGCCTTTAACACGGTTATAATCCTTATGGTTATGAATATAGAGAAGGTAGAATATATTTTCCTTCCTTTCTGAGTAACTCAAGCCTTATCGTATCACCACAAAGGTACACAAACAGCCTGCCTTTATAACAGCGTTACTTAACGGCTTTCACAGACCACACGTGTCTCTTACCGATGATCACCACAGGTAGGACTTCTTCAGAAACAGCCTCTTTCTTATGCAGATCCATGGCTCAGGGGCTTCAGCTGTGAAAAGGCAAAGGAATGCGATCTCCGTTACAGGCACAAACATGCACTTCTGTTTTCCCTTCCAGTCACAAAACCCCCTTTCTTCATCCCCCACTTTATTTGACCGTATGTGCAGCAAAAGAGTTGCAAAACTGAACTGCAGCTGCACACAAGATCAGTCAGGATCTAAAGAGCAAGGTGACCCGCCCCTCACCACACACACACTCCACAAACGGAGCAGGGGCTCCTCTTTCCAGCCATGACATCAGCCGACCGAGAAAGGGACGCCCCTGAGCGGAGCCAGCTGAAAGTTCCAGTACTGGGTGGGGGCGTTCGGGGTGAAGACTTACACCATGTGACGGACGGGGAGTTGTGGGTGGGTTCAGTTAAGGAGACTTCATTCTTGCATATGGAAAACTCAACTGCTAAAGAGACTTTACATTATGTGAAGTGTCCCTAAACTTCTGAAAGATTTTCTATACTCTATTTTAAATACCTTATTAAAAGTATAGAAGTTAAACTTAAAACTTAAATATAACCTTTAAAAGACCATAAATATTACACTAAATTTTAAGGTCTTAAATGGCTCTTTAAAGAATATCATATATATTATACTGTGATACTGCAGTGTTGATTCATTTTCATTAAATGACACCTTGTTAACTTTATTAAAGCAAGCGTTCATTAACTTATTAATGTCTATTAGCTTATACCTGTTTACTTAACTGTAGTAACTCATGGGTTCACTAACTTTAATCATGCAGGAAATCTTATCACCTGTATAAATGCTCGCTTATTACCTTTAAGCATGGGGTAACAGGGTAAAAAAAAATACTGAACTGTAACTGAACTGAACTCCTCCTGAATAAAAGGCAGAAGCGAAAGTGCTGAGGGTCTCGCGCTCCTGGGCAGAATGTAACCCCGCCCACTCAGAAGAGCCGTTGCATAAGAGCGCGCAGAGTCAGCGTGACTCTGCAGAACCGGCTTAAACGGACACACCCCCCCATGAGGAACCTATACCATGTGATATATATGGTACTAAAGAGCACCTATTGTCTCCTTAATACCTTATATCACAATACAGTATACTACAGCTCTTTAATACCTTATGTAATCACAACAGATTATACTACAATGATCAGCTCTTTAATACATTTACATCATATAATACCACATTATATTACACTATATATTATATTACATTATATATACACTATATAACTACACTGATCAGCTCTTTAATGTTTTAGATCACATCATGTTACACTATACTACACAGAGCAGTTCTTTAATGTTTACATTACGTATTACATTACACTGTAGTATCTTAAACCCTATTATACCACATTTCATGATCTCAGTACATGATACCTTGTTAATAATAAGTATGCATTAATAATCATTAATAAAGCTAATAAGCAAGCATTAGTAAAGTGAACCAGTATTAATTAAATTAAGCTGTTATCATTATTAAAGTAAAGAATACATCAAGTTATCAGTTATAAGTTAATAATAAAGTTAATAAAGTTAATGAGCTCATATTTTCTATGATAACTGAATGACTTACAAAACCCTGAAACACACCATCACCCTACTTTCCAAATCTTTTAGCGCGGTTTAGGATACAATCACAAAATTGCAAAAAATATAAATATATAAGAAAATGCCTTTTTTAATAGCTGCCTCAGTTCAATCCTTGAACCCTGTTTTTTTATGTCTTAAAAAGAATCGCGTCCTTGTTTCCCCTCTGACCCGTCATCACACTTCCAGAATTACCGGACGACACTGTGAGCTGTAAAGGTTCTAATTAGATTTAATGCAGTCATTTGGTCTTTCAGAGCAATCTGAAGTTCCTGGTTAACAATACAAACCGCAAGTCCTGGTCATTAGGGGTAAAAATAACTGAACAGGATGAAAAAACTGAAAATCATCCGGAAAACTGATATTTTATGATCATTATTTCAATATAAAGATTCAGAGCATTAGACCTAGTACAAAATAAGGATTATACAGTTTATCAGCATGAGCGAATAAAGTTACTGATTTACCAGTTGGCATTGATCATGCTAATCAGGTAGTATTGATATAATAGACTAGGGTTAATAAACAACCAGTTTGCATTAAAGTAAATATCATGAGCATTTAAGTTAAGTAAGTATTAATAAAGGTGATCAGTTACAGTAAATATCTCTAGCAATTGAGAGCACTAAAATATCACCAAAATCAAACAAGAAAAGTACTGCTACTATGTTTGGTGCAAAATAGTTGCAGTGGGAAGTGGGCCTCATTGTGTGTGTGTGTGTGTGTGTGTGTTACGTGCCAGACAGTCTGAGGGCTGGCTGTTCTGTAGTTAGGGGCTGTTCTTGTGGAGAGGGGGTGTTGAGTGGATTTTCTGGGTTCAAAGGAGGTAACAGACACATTCATTTCCAGCAACTAAATTCTTTGGGAACACATTCTGCTCTGATTGGTCTAAAGCCACAAAGCTTCGTTATTTTATACAAACATGAACACACGTCATGGGACATGTGATTAGGAAATACTTTTATTCTGTGTAGTGTGATGTGATCGGACACATTTTTCCCAGTTTTTGTGCAAAGATTTATAAAAAAATAACCAGATACAGACTTTCATGTGCAGACAGACCATCTGCAACTGATTATACACTGTATGGACAAAAGTTTTGGGACCTCCTAATTATTGAATTCAAGTGACCCCATACTTGCGGTGATGGACAATCTTAATGCTTCAGCAGACCAAGACATTTTGGACAACGCCATGCTTCCAACATTGTGGACCCAGTTTGAGGAAGGCCCTTTTCTATCCCACCATGACTGTGTCCCAGTGCACAAAGCAAGCTCCATAAAGATATGGCTGGATGAGTTTGGTGTGGAAGAACTTGACTGACCCGCACAGAGCCGTGACCTCAACCCCATCCCACACCTTTGTGATCAAAATATCAAATTCCCACAGAAACTCTGAAATCTTGTGGAAAGTCTTCCAAGAAGAATGGAAGCTGTTACAGTTGCAATTCCATATTTAAGTCTGTGTATTTGAATGTAATGGTCAGGTGTCCCAATACTTTTGTCCATGCAGTGGAGCTCAGGTCTTTCATTCAGCGGGATTCTATCAGGATATTTTCATGCACATGGCTTTGTTTGCATGGACAGCACTAGCTTCTCAAGCTAATATGCTAAAGCTAATGGGCTCACGACCCCTCTTACTACAATCCAGAGGAGCAAATTCAGTCCCTGCAGCTTCTCCAGGTCCAGACAGTGTCAGAACCTCCTAACAGGATTGCAAGCGGTCTACAGGGGATTAAGGATAAATGGACTGCTGTGTAACCCATTTTCTTGTCGTAATTAAGTTATCCAGCTGCAACCCAGCCATTTAACACCATACAACATGCCTTTACCATCATTTCTGGCACTTATGTACACATTCGTGTACCAAATTAGTGCATTTTAAGATGCAGTTTTCTCACATCGTGTCTTCCACCTACTACTGTAATGCGAACAAATCGTTCATTCGAGTCAACTCCTTACTACGAATCGAGCATCTGAACTGTTTTCACATCTGTGCAATATTTTAAAGCAAAAATTAATTAGTATGAGTTTATAGGTCACATTAATTTTCCAAATTAGTGCATTTAAGCTGCAGGTTTCTCATATTGTGTCTACTAGCTGTCAATATTCCTCCTATCGTGAGTGAACCATTTAAAGGATCGGTTCCTTACTGTGAAACGAGCATCTGCGTAGCTTTGAAGTATGTGTTATATTTGAAAGCAAAATTGATAAGATCTAGTTTATACGGATGAAAAGTTTAATATGCTGATAGAATTCATAATTTTACGTGACAGCGTATTAATAATTTGTCTGAGTCAACTCGATTGAATCGAGTCGAAAGCCCCGGTGGAGTGAGTCGAGCACCCCATCACAGTCAGTACTTACCGGTCACGCCGCTGTTTGAGTCCTGAACACCGGGTTTCTGAAACGTGTGGCTCTCGGAACGCAGCTGTAACTGAAATGCAGTCCTGTAGACTCGGTTCGGTTCGTTTTCAGATGAATCGGTTCGACGCTGTCCAGTCTCCGGTGTTCCACCACAGCTCAATCCGCAACGAGCGCGTGCACACAGGGTTTTATAATTACCCACCGCTCACTCACCTACAGCCAATCACAGGCTGAGACAGTGACGCAGCGCGTTTTCATTTGTACAACTACGGTGACGCAGCTATCAGCCAATCAGAAGACACTGCACTTAGCACACTGCATTTCTAACAATGAAAGAATGGTAGTACACTGTGGACAAAAGTGGACAAAAGTATTGGGACACCATCATGACATTTGCAGCAACGTAAGAGTAGTACACTATGGGGACAAACCCATTGTATCGTACCTCTTAATGACTGAATTCAAGTGTTTCGATGACACCCATTGCCCTACGTGTATAAAATCAAGCCTGATATAGACTGTAATGTGCTGACAGACCATCTATACTACATGGACAAAAAGAATTGGGCCACGCCTGTTTTTTAAGGTTTGGACTAGGCACCTTACTTCCAGTGAAGGACAACATGCTTCCAACTTTGTGGACCCAGTTTGGGGAAGTATGACTGTGCCCCAAATAAAGACATGGCTGGATGAGTTCGACGTGGAAGAACTTGACTGACCCCACAGAGCCCTGAGCTCATCCAGCACCTTTGGGATGAACTGGAATGGAGATTGTGAGCCAGAACTCTACAGAATGAATGGGCACAGATTCTCCAGAATCTTGTGGAAAGCCTTCCAAGAGTGGAAACTGTTATAGATGCAATGGGGAACCAACTCCATATTAAAGTCTATGGATTTTAATGCAACGTCATTAAAGTTCCTGTTGGTGGAATGGTCAGGCGTCCCAATACTTTTGTCCATATAATGTAGCCAATATTTTATCACTGTTTAGGATATTATCATATTACAAACATTATACATACATAAGATGATACATGTTGTGTCTAGAATGTAATTTTTAAAGCAGAGATGGGTTGGTGACTACATTTTTTGGATTTCCATCTTAATCCTCTGATGGCTCTTTGTATGAAGGCACATTAGTCCCCATTCAGTTACAAAACTTTTTTTTTTTTTTGTCGTAATGGACATCATGTATTTACTTTCCCTGGGCGATTAGCTCACTTCGAATATGAAAGGATGGTTATAAAAGGTGCTCAACAGCACAATAAGACAATAAAACAGCTACACAAGCATCAAATCAAACTTGGGACCATTTAATCGAACACAACTAAACGAAAAACTAAAATGTTGCTTTTGTTTCATAACAATTCAGTGGTTCTTCAAGAAAGTATTTTCATTTTCATTTTCATTTACAAACATGGTCCTTTATAGAAAGGTTTGTCAGAGAAGGCTTTACGGGACCTTTTAAAGGGTGTAATAAATAAACTCCAAAAGCAGAGTGAAATTACTTCAGTCCATGAGCCCGTGTATGTGTGTGTTTGTGTTTTTGTGCGTACGTGTGTGTGTTTGTGTGTCTTAAATAAGCAGATATTCAGTTCACACAATAATTTTAATTGGAGGATTGGTTCTCAGAATGAACTTTCAGGATCGGAAGAATGGTTCTTCGCGATCCCTCCGTCTGCCACAACATACACACCTGTGTCACAAAGCTTTGCGTGATTATCAGCTACAGATCACACAGTCCAGGCCTGATACCAACACACACACACACACACACACACACACACACACAAACACACACACACACACCAGAGCAGGAAACACAGAGCATTACCAGAAACACAAAAACACTTTCCTCCCTGTGGAATGAATAAATGAATGGAATGGATGGATAGATGAATGAATGAACAGATGGAGGGATGAATGAATGGACAAATATATACACTGCCCTCCATAATTATTGGCACCCCCAGTTAGGATGTGTTCTTTAGCTTCTAATAAATTTTGTTCTAAATAAAATAGTACCGCAATGAAAAAAAGAGGAAAATCCAACCTTTAATTCAAGTGCATTTATTCAGTGGGGAAAAAATCCCAACACACATCTGCCTTACTTGAATGGTGTGTTCCTTTGTCTTTCCCATGTTGAAGAGTGGATAAGAGAAATGGCCT
>JBBPDB010119803.1:0-18104 GCA_037974465.1 Brachypetersius altus
CCAGGAGCAGATGATTCCAGATGATCAGGCGGTGATCAGTATACTGGTGGTGCTGAATGCTGAGTGGTTGGAACTTCTTTATTTAGGCTCCTTGTATCTTTAGTTTCACTTGTTTAATCTACTCGTACTACTCAATCCACTTACCAAAGACAGTTTGAAAGGAATAAAATAAAATAAAGGAATAAAATAAAATGAAAAAGCATTCGAAGGAAAATATAAAGAAATGAGGGGAGGCTCAACACTTCTGATTTTCTTTTATTGCTTAAGTATTGATGCATGTGCAACACAGACTGTCAAATATCTCAGTTGGGCTCCATATGCAGATAGAGTATGCTGCTCTTAGGACATTTTCTGACTGATTTTCTAGAGCTCTAAACTTCGTAGGCCTACATTAACCCGTTGCTTCTGAAAGGATTGCATAAGATTGCATGATCATGAGTTGAGAGCTGGAGATCTGGGATCATGTTAACTGTTACAGAGCACTTACGGTGATTTTAGCACTGTGACACTTTGGGAAAGCTAAACTCAGGTGCTCTCTGAGCGCTACTGTCCCATGGGCAGAGATTGCCTTCACTAGTATTCAGCTCAGACCAGACACAGTAGGCTTTAACAAACAACTCTCGCTCGCTGAATAATTCAGATGGATTTTTTTCCCTCCCCTGTTAGGACTTGCACTTGCTACCTCATTCACATCCAGACTCAGGGTTCTGCTCTGCCCTGCTCCACTGTGGCGTTCTCCAGCTGATTTGGGTTTCTGTTCATTTCTGTGACTTCTTGCTTCAGGTCTATTCTGCGCTATGCTTTGTTTGGATTTCAGTGCGACAGAAGAAAAGGTGCTGGCCCTGACAGTTTGGGGATGTGGAAGGATGAGAACTGGTTTGGAGTGCACTGCACACCTGCCAGCACCAGGCTTTTTAAAAATAAAAGAGATTTCCCAGGATTGACCAGGGATTTGGGAGGTTTTGTTTGTTTGTCTGCTGATGAGGCAGAGGGAGGGTTTTGGTGGTTCATCATAGGGAGGATGTTTTGTTTGTTGATCTTGGTGGCGGAGGGTTTACGTCAATAAAACAGGAGATTTGCAGGAAAATAGTTAAATGGAAAACAATGAGAGCCCATGCTAAAGTACCTAATAAAATCGGTAATAAGATAAGATAAACCTTAATTAGTCCCACAAGTGGGAAATTTGCATTGTCATGGACAAAAACAGAAACAAAAAGAGGCATAAATTAACAACAACAAATAAAGTAGAATAAAATACTAAACCAACAGAACAGTATAAACTGTGCACTATACAATCTAGGCATATAAAATAGCATGTATGTACACTGCGCTCAACGGTATTGTTGTTTCTCATTACCTGTAATTGTATTCTACAGCAGATAGTTTTATCTGTTTGAGATCCCTGTCAGAAAATGGACAAACATTTTACTCTCACTTTCAGTTTGGATTTTTTGGTTGCAACATAATCCCATGTCTGTCACTTTGGTTTGTTGATGCTACAGCAAACACACACCCAGACAAACACACACATGCAAACATACACACGCACCAACCACTTTACGTTAGGCACTTTAATCTAATATACTTGTAAATGAATGTATGTGAATGAAAACCTGTTAGTGTTTTGAAAGTGCAGGGAAATTGAAAATAATGCACATGCAAACAGGCAACAGGCAAACTAGTGATAAAAAAATGTCAATAAATGTGCATTAAATAATGTTTCAGAAACTACAGAAAATACATAGGGCAGCAGCCAATCAGCAGCAGGCGTGAATGTGCGTGAGTATAGGCAAACAATTATTAGTTCAGTTCTCAGGAAAAAAGAAGCCGCAATGAAAAATCTGAACCGCAAATAAGCGGGGGGTTACTGTATATATATATATGTTAGAGGTGGGCATAGATTAATGATTTTAATCTAGACTAATCTCACTGAAATCTTGGAATTAATCTAGATTAAAATGGCTCATTTGAATTCTGCTGAAGGTCTGAAGCACCACCCCCTAAAAAATGACCCCAATGCCTATTTTTATAGTGTAAACCATAAATATGCTTCCAAATGTTCTCCCAGATCACTTTAATTTCATTTTGAACTCAGTTAATAAATTACCCTTAAAGAAAATATAAATATAAACCCGAGGTTTAAAATATCAAGGTGAAAGTCATCACATCTTGCGTAGTATAGTCCCAGCTCCCAACCCAACTTTGTGAATAGATTAACGGCGATATTTTCTTATTGCACGATAAGAGTCTCACATTAACGCAGCATGTTAACGCCGATAACGGCCCAGCACTAATATATATATAATGAACTTTTCAGCAAAACAAAGTCAGTGCTATCAACAGGCTACTCTGCATTTTCAACACAATCTAATCCTGAATCCCGAAGATTAGATGAATCCAGTCTAATCCTGAAGAATAAAACCCCACCACAATAATAAAATGTCTCACCAACAATTAATTACGTTGTGAAATTTTCTTCCATTAAGGAACAAAAATGTCCCAATTTCCAATTCAGCTTAAACAAAATCAGGCTTCAGTATTAAACGAGGCGTATGCTGCTACAAAATACAGAGTAGAGTCGTTGGCTTTAGAAGTCAACTTCAAAAACTATTTTCAGTATTAGCTTTAACTTTACTTCACTTCTTTTCACTTTTACCCACGGAGATGATGAAAGTATTGCAATTTGAGGCGGTGGGCAGAAGAAAGCAGAAACAGGCTTCCCAGAACAAAGAGAACCTCTAAAAAATGTATAAAATGATCAAAATAACATGAACATTACTCCACATTACTTCCTGAAGTCTCAAGTGATTTTTCAGCTCCCGGGAGAGGGCGAAAGGCAAAAAAGGGCCACTGCTCCTGCATAACTGCTTTGCTGTTGGTGGGGAATCTATAATTACATCTCCAGCTATCAAGAGGCAATCTCTTCCATCTCTCTCTTTCCACTTCAAGGGAGTCTTACAGGGACTGGGCCGGAATTTAAATGGCCGAGGCATTCAAGTCCCTGCCGGGAAAATTATTCATGCCTAATTTATTCAGATTGCTGCTAAAATGTGAGGGATGGACATTTGAGACGAATGTCATTACATGGTAACAAATGGCTTATTAATTAGCCGTGATAATTTGCACAACACCCCACGGCAAAGATAAATGTTACCGTTCTTCACGCCACTCGCAGGGGACTCACTCTTTTGAGCGAATCAAGCCTGGGAAGTGAAAGAAAAGTCGACTGGAAATTGCCCAGTCAGTCCTGACCACATAATTGGTCTTTCTGACTCCAGTTACAATAATGTTATCTGTAAAAGTGGACAAAAGTACATCCTAGTGGTTGTGTTACTGTTGGATGTGAATCCTGGGCATCAGTTGAATAAAACGTTAATGTCTTGTTACTAGAGGGATGGCATTTTAGGGATGGATGTGCACAGCAGAATATTTTTTGTGATCACCTGCCATTCAGTTCCCATGAGTGTTGGTGATTTGACAAGTGACTATTCTGCGGAGGGACAACCGAAAACAAGAAAGGAGTGAAGCACATTGACACATGTTGCAGCAACAAATGACAGAAAATCCATGTGTTGTATACGTTAGGCAACGATTACAAATTTTGACACGATTTTCTCTGATTACTTGTGTATTCATCTCTGACTTGTTTTTCTCTTTGACAGGTTTTGATATGGTGTGTAACTTAGCTAGCAGTCGCTTGGTTAAAAGCTGGTACTAGGAACAGTTGTGGACGACTTTAAGCACTGATGTACGTCGCTCTGGATAAGACCGTCTGCTAAATGCCGTAAACGTAAATGCACAGCTCATGGTTTTCCCAACTAGTGGAAATATATAGTAGAATAGTCTGGGTGACACATCGACACAGGTGAAACGATATTTGCTACTGTTTTTAGCTTTGCTGCAAACGTGTCTCCATGTTTACAGACAACAGTGAGTCAGACAGTGTCAAAAAACATGCAACCAAGTCTATTATAGATCGCTCAGACACGTCTGCGAGGTTTGTGGCGTGAGGTGATTTAAGGCATGCAATTAGCGCCGTGCTAAATGGTGGTGCTAATAAGCTTCCATTACTTGTTTGCTACATTAGTGTTGTAGCTTTAATGGAAGGAAGTGCACACCTCTGCTCTCCTCCCTCAGAAACACATTCAGTGCAGCACTCTCAGCCAGCTACAATTAGGGAAGTGAGCAGTGCACTCATTCTTTATTTAATGGCCCACTGTCACTTTATGTGGGTTACCGGGCCTACATTTGCTGGCTGACCTGCTTCCACTGATTCATAGCTAAGGCCATCCCGGCCTCGCCTCAGCCCTAATACACTTGTTTGCACCTCGAATGATGACAGGTGTAGAAAATGCAGCTTTTAGTGGCAGCTATCTTATTATTTGAGTCAGAGGAATATACAGAATGCACTGATTTAGAGCTGGGAAAAGGTAAGGCATGGCTAAATTGTGGCATTTTTGGGGGGAATAGGTTTGATCTTGACATTGAAAGGGACACAAAAGCGGTAACTTTACACCAGACATACCATTTTTCATTCATTAACATCGGAGTACATGTACAAAGTACATAAGTGGGGAAGCTACAGACCGGTACTGTCTCCACATAATCAATAACAAAGTACCAAAATCACACAACACAAGAAATTCTTCATTTTAATTGTCCACCTGACTGGAACCTAAAAGGCAGGGACTGTTACCTTTTCAAACCAATGATCTATAAATTTAAATTTTCATCTAAACATAAAAATACCGTTCACTACATCCACATCATAAATTCAATGTTTCAGTTTACTGTGCAACACTAGTCTCATACTAAATCAACACCAAATGCAATGTTTTTCATATTTTCAAGCGCAGAACTGTTAGTACTAACTTGTCCTCTTTCTCTCCTACAGCCACACAAATACTGAGCTTTAGTGCTTCTTAAAGACAGACGGAGCTTCGGCCAATCACACGGCGCCAAGAAACGGCACAGTTAGTTCTATAAAGAGACTGGTTTAGGAAGACTGGACTGTGAACCATTTGCATTCCAAACACAGACAGAAAACAGCATTTTTGTTGTTTAAAATTTTTTGTTATGATTACACCAGTGTTGTTGACTGAACGTTAGCATTAGCGCTAGGCTAATGTTGCTTCTTTTAGCCTTGTCTGGTGCCAACTGTCTCTGTTTTGTGGCAAACAGCCACAACCCAAGGGTAAGAAATAAAACCCCTCTGATTTCATCCATGCTGAAGATTGTAATGTCGGGTTATTTACCTCATCCTAGAGCGCTCCGCTCAGGCTGCTGCTCAGAACGTTTGGTCACTATAGCAACCAGTTTTAGTGAGGAACTGTAGGTCCGAACTGAGCTGGTACCAGTCAGTGGAGAACCCCTTTTAGAGTCCAATCGACAAAGATTGTTACCCAAATTGTTTCTGTAAAAACATCTCTAACCCTCTTCTCAGACTGTTCTCAGAAGGGTTCGTAGGCTTGTGGATGTGGTTTAGAATAAGTTACTGCAACACTTAGATTAGATGCCTCTAACTGGAAAGCACCAAAAACGGATTCTAGCATTACTGTAAGATAGAGTAGTGCTAGAATCCGTTTTTGTTATTACTTCATGTTTACACAGTACATAAACAGTAAACATGAAGTAATAACACAAGACTTAGAAGGGTTAAAAAAAACATGAGTTGATCTGTAACTGTGTACTAAAATAGAGATATCATAAAAAGATCACTCTGTCTCCATAGTGACCACATACCATCACATCTGCAAGCACTCAAATGGAAAGTCCATCATGTCCAAGTCTTGTATTTACACAATCCACATGCACTTGCCACTTTATTATGATTTTGTATAGGTGCAGCAAATGTGCAGTATTTTGGTTAAATAGTGGACATAGATTTAAGTTCATTTACAGGTTTTAGAAAAGTTGTGGACTAACTTGAGCACTGAAACGTCGCTCTGAATAAGAGTGTCAGCTAAGTGCCATGAATGTAAATGTAGTAAAAACTTTTAATATACTTAATAATGGTTTTCCACTGGAACAAGGAATTGCTTGTACCGTAAACTACTGTTTTTCCATTACAAACAAAGAGATCAGAACCCGAGCCGAACCCAAGCTGCTCGATGGTAGAGCCGAAAGTGGGCAGCAGCAGAACTGACTGCATCACTGCTTTATGACTGGTCAACACAACATTTAAAGAGCGTGCTGTTTTTTTAAAAACAACAACGGAGGCACAAGCTAACAATTGCAAAGTTGATCAATTTCTGTTGGAGTTTCTATGACGACAAATTTTTCATTAACTCTGTGAGAAACGTGAAGGAGATCCAGAATGTTACTAACAAGTTCTCTGGGTTCGGTTCTCATCAAGAACGCAAAAAAACATTAAACACTCAAACAAGACTAGAAATAATAAAAGAGCACAATAACAAAAGCGGCTCTGACAGAAAAACTCTCCGCCGGTTCAACTCCATGGCCGTGGTTTTGATACGACTGGACATAAATTGTGGCGAGAATTGAGTCAGAAACTCCGTTACCGGACCTCTAGGCTTTCATCAGTGGTCAGTTTCTGAACAGAGAGATGTTCCTGGCTGGATATTTTTGGGTAGTGGACCATTCTCAACCTTGCATTGACTGTAAAAGTCCCAGAAACACCAGAGAAATATGAGTGCCAGCACCAAACACAGTACCCATCAACAAAACAGAACCCATTACTTGGGTTGAAAACAAGTAATATCTAGACAACAGTGGTCCTGTGGAGCAGTGGGGGGGTTAATAAACTGTGCAGCAACAGAGGGGAAAAACCCTTGTATGCTAGGTGTTTCTGAGAAAGTGGCCACTGGGTTTAGAGTATTAATACAGAGCTACAGTACATTTTAGGAGCTTGAATGAAAAGTAAAGTCTTTTTACCTGTTATGAACCGGCCCTCTGAATGTAGGATCAAACTTGCGTGGTTCACCTATGGAAGAGAAAAAAGAATCAGCTATAGAACATACAATACTAGAATTCAAAATGTCCACTTATACAAATGTTTGAAATGTAACCAAAGTCATTCAGAGCAGGTATGGCTTGAAACACTTAATTCTAGAGAAACTCAGAGTCAGAACTGTTCACAGTGGTGGTGAATGGAACCACCAAATTTTAGTCTGGCTCTAAAAGCTCCTCACAGAAAGTTCTTCATCAGATAGTTCTGGTTGCGCCGCCTGACGCCTGAGAGTTCTGAGAAGATTTTGGTCCTAAAACTAAACCCATTCACGTTGGATGGATACATGCAGGGCATTGTGAGGCAAAATAGTCCCCAAAGAAAAGTGATTTAGTTACATCATCAACATCCATATAAACTGTCAGAGACACGTGGAGCTTCACTAGGGGGCAAGAGAGTAAAATGGCTGGACTAGGGACTGTTCAGATGTTTTTTTCACATTAATTTTGCTAAATATACTAAATAAACCTAAAAATAATAAATACAAACACCGTTCTACAGAAAACAGTGATGTTCTGTTCAGTATATCAGGGAGTTCCTGTGAAAGTTCAGTATTACTGTAGTTTTATCAGAAACCTGGTTTGACTCGTTAAATTGAGTCCTTCATTAAATTTAATCGGGAGCTGCTAATGGAGTTTCACCATCCAAACAACGGCTGGAGGAACACAATGTCAACTACTTTTACAAACAAAACTAATCTTGATACTTTTTACTGCTTTCAACAGTTACAACAGTGACGTAACCTGAATTCAAGCTGAAACACCCCCTAGCCTGAGTCACTTATACCCCTTTTCTACTGCACTGATTCCTGTGCCGGTTCCAAATTTAGGATTTTTTTTTTTTGGGAAATTCCAAATTTTCTGGTGTCGATTTCTTTCAACGGTAATAACCCACTGAATAATCTGCATTTGGATACTGAAATTAAATCCTCAAAGTTTGGAGAATATCCAGCAAGCAGGAACTGAGTTCGGCCCTGTTTGTTTCTGTTTAGTGGGCGTGGCCCTGTCACATATTATCATATGGCTCCCGCTGAGCTCCTGTCTAGTATAAATGCGGGCCGGTTCTCGGCTGGGTATCACCGAGAAGAGACATAAATATGCCGTGTTACTACGTATTCGTCCTCCCTGCGCAACCAAATGAGATCTGAAACCCTCACGTTTCTAAGTCTTAAAAGTTTATATGTGATTGTGCATTGTACACTCAAAACTCGTATGTCGAAACTGTCGTAATCCGGGGACCCCCTGTGTTCTGTTGTAACTGTGTTTGCTAGCAGAAAGACACTTTATCACATGCTGAGAAAAATGGATTTTAACAATTTGCACAGAGTCTAAGAATTTTGCACACTACTGTGAACAGTCTTAATTGTTGTATTTGGTCCATTTTGTGCTGCCCAGCTTGCGGCCCAGCTGGACCCACAACATATCAGAGTCAAGCCATGGGTTTATATTGCTTCAGCTTTACCATTAAAATGTGTTGGATCTTTGACCCTCACAGCCTGAACTTTCACAGCGATGTTACTGGTTGAATTACACAAGGTGAAATTTGGACTCTTTTATGACCCATCTGCCTCACACACACCACAAACACACACATACACACACACACACAGGGCATGCTCTAATGAGAAGATGCTTCTCCATCTGTTTGAGACTAATAACGTCCTCCACAATTTTTCCTTCATCTTCTGCTTCTTCTTCTTATTATTATTCATCTACTTCTTTCTAAGGCGACCACAGCTGTAAAAAAGAAAAACAAATCATGCCAAAATGGTTTTCTGCTTCAAAAAGCAGCTCCTCATTAATAATTCCATGTCATTTCCGAGACTCAAACAGCCCCTCTGGTTGCAAACAGCTTTTGGTCCGCTTAGCTAACTCCAGAGCCCGAGACGACAATGTGATGAATGAGCGACGAACGAGCTCTCTGTGGCTCCGCAAGTGCAATTATAGCAGCACTGAAGACGCTAACGTCGCCTTTCATCTTCATTTGCCTTCACCTTCTTCATCAGCTAATTCATAAATACGAGGGCCGCGAGTTGTAATCACACGCTGTTTCCCACATCTCCACAAATCAGTGCCCAGTTGATGCGAATGTCATTTGCAATAAAATCTTTTTAAATGTGTGTTACACTTTCATTGGGTTTATTATTTCAGTGTGTATGAAAGTGTATTTCTGTGATGTCTGTGAATGGCTGTAATTGAAAGTCTACCTGATAAACAGACTAATAAGCAATTAAAAAAACTATTTTGAGGCTTTTTAAAGAGAATGTTTAAGAAGTTTTTGAGACTTGCATTACTCTTTTCGCAGCCCCCCTAGTTGTCTGTAATTATATATTTTCATACTTTTAATGCTTGCCCTAAAACAATGCATATGTGTGCATTGTAACTGTTGTCATATGAATCAGAATCAGAATCAGAAATCTTAAAGCCACCGAAACATTGGATTTATATAAAACAAGTTTGTGTTAAAAAAAAATCTTCTGTCAGTGTGGCACTGAACCGGCATCTCTTCTGATCATCTTCATTCCGTCACATTTTACAGGTTAACTCACTATATCTTTCCAAGCCATTCATCTAAAAACCTTTCCTGAAATGGGTGGAAAAAGTGCAGACAGACATTTTTAAGGGTTGATTATTTATAATTAAACCACAAATAACAAATGACTTTTTTGTAACAGACCTGAGCTTTGGTGCATTAAGGTCTGTGTCTTTAGCTCCGTAAGACTGATTTGTTGCTCCATGTTTTGTCACTTTACAGCCACCATTGACTACATACTTTTAAGGCACCTCACCCCTTCTGTTCTCTCTTCCCATACATTACAGATGTGACTCAGCTACAAAAACTGGCTTTTTAAATACTCGCCCACTGATCAGAAGAACATAAGCGTGACTGCTTCTGCAATCACACTAATAAAAGTCAAAATAAAGTACAAAATACACATAATTGCAGTGTTCGTAAGAGAAGAACTTCTCTGTGATTGGACACGGAGGGTTCTCTGCAGTGTGTTGAGCTGCTAGCGAGCAATGGGGGCTGAAAAGGCTGTGAAGCCCCTGCTGTGGAAATAGCTGACACTTCTCCACAGAGGCAACAAGACTGAAATAAAACTGACAACTGCAACGTTCTTGAACACCACACAGGCTGAAAGAGTGCGCTCAAAGTGACCATACATGAAAGACAAGGTAGAAGCAGAAAAAGTGAAGAAGACAGGACTTTGCAAGGCAGTGGTTTGCTTAGATATTCCGCCTTTATTCCCTGCTGTTCTATCAGCCTGCCTTTCTACCTGCCGGCAGGGGATCTATTCAAAACTCTTATAAGCCAGCAGAGGACTGTGTCTTCTGAGTATTTTACATGAATGCTGGTGTTTCTGACTTTGCAGTTTTTGAAGGTGAATGGTTCAGTGCTGAAGAGGAAGCTCATGAAAATGTGTGTATGAAGGTGAACCATCATTAACCCTCACTATTTCTATTCCATATCAGATGTATATTTAATTATCTTGCTCAGATTCAAATCTACATTTTTTGGGGTCAAGAGGTTCAGGGGTGTCCGCCTCTCACAGTCTCTAAGGTGCTGGAAACCAGTGAGGGGTTCCTGAAAAAGTGGCCAATGTATAAATGACCTAAGCTTTTCTGTTGTTTTGGATTCAAAGTGCCCTGTAATAGAAAGTCATTCTTTCATGATATTTCCACGTTAGTATAAAATAACATATTTACTCGTTTATTTAATCTACAGTCATTACAGTTCTTTTGCAATATTATTAAATGTAAGGGCCATAATTAATTACGCACTGACATAAGGAATTAGATCCACATTCAATTCACTTTCATGTAATATCACAGCAAGCTTTACTTTTTACAGATGAAAACTGCAACTTCTAAGGGTTAAGAATGTCGCTTGGACAAACGGTCTCAGTATAACAAAATAATTGTTAAAAATACATGATAACATTATTTTCATAATAGGAATGACTTAAGTGACCAAATCATATTTTTGTCTTGTGTGTTTTTCCCCACTTATCAAGTTTACATGGTTTTATATACCAAAACTGTATTTCATGTACACATTATCATTGTTCAACATTTCTGTATACCTTAGAATAAAACAGGCTGCTGCTGATACTGTGGCTTTAAGACTGCATACGTAAATGAACTTTGCTCTCACTGGCCTCTATGCATTGTGCTTAATCTGTAAAACAGTCTAAGCTGAATCATGGCATATAACTTCAGTGTAAATTGGGTGGGCTGAACCTGCTGTGGGCTGAAATAGACACCCATATTTAAATGAGGTTGGTGTTTGTGATATCACAAAAACATGTAATTCAAAGCAGCTATTTTTGCGGCCCGGTTTCCATAAATGGACTGGGGAATGAATGATGTGTTTTTAAATGTAGTGTTTTTAAAGATATTTTGAATTTCCAGAATATGGATCTACGACAGGAACACTGAAATGGTTTAACATTAGCAGTGGTGCATTTACAGTGCAAAAACACACGTTTGCAGAAGAGCAGTGTGAGGGGCGTGCGAATGACTGCTAGCGGAGATGTGTCGGTAAATCAATGGCTGTGGCTGTGGCTCAGTTAGCAGAATGATTGAGCTTTCCATCATCTTCGCACAAAAGAGCTTTTTTCTCGCTCGCCCGCCCGCCACCCTCAACGCTAGAGTGCTCAGGAGGAGCCGAATGAAGAGGCAAGGAAAATACACAGTGGAAAAAACTGGCCTACGGAGTGTGAGTGTGTGCAGAGGAAAAAACAATAAAACAACACAATGTCTTTATTAAATCTAGGTGCCGTTGGTAGAAGTAACACTTCAATACATTGGAGGTAATGGTTAGCCTTCTCGTTCTAGCATCCGGAGGTGACCAGTTACATTGACCTTATGGAGTTGGATGGCGTTGTGTGATAGCATCAGAGCTGCTAGCATGGTTTAATGGCACTGGTGTTGCTAGGTAGCATTGTGTGAAAGCATCAGGTCCGTGTTAGTAAAGTGCCCCCTGAACACATTCTTTCTCTGTATTTAACCCATTAAACACATTTAACCCATTCACCAAGTGAAGCAACGGGCAGCCAGGAACACAGGGCTGGGGAGCAGTGTGTGGGGACAGTACCTTGCTCAAGGGAACCTCAGTCGTGCCAATAGCAGTTTAGGGATTCAAACCCGAGGCTTCTGATCACAGAGGCACACCAGCAGATACCTTACCATCTATACCTACAGATACCACACCATCCACACCAACAAGTACCACACTACCCATACCCACACATACCACACCATCCAAACCCACAGATACCACACCACCCATACACACAGATACCACACCATCCATACCAACAGATACCATACCATCATACCAACAGATACCACACCATCCAAACCCACAGATACCACACCACCCATACACACAGATACCATACCATCATACCAACAGATACCACACCACCCATACACACAGATACCATACCATCATACCAACAGATACCACACCATCCAAACCCACAGATACCACACCACCCATACCAACAGATACCACACCATCCATACCCACAGATACCACACCATCCATACCCACAGATACCACACCATCCATACCAACAGATACCATATTATCATACCAACAGATACCACACCATCCATACCAACAGATACCATATTATCATACCAACAGATACCATACCATCCATACACACAGATACCACATCATCCACACACACAGATGCTACAGATATAGCAGATGAAGATTAGGTTGAAAAATACTAGAGTACTTTTTAAAACAACCATTCATTGAAAGGTACTTTAGGGAACCAGAGGTTGAGGGAAAATGAGGTGCTCATAATGAGGTGATGGACACATGAGGTTACACAGATAGACACAGGCTTATATACATGGCAAAACTAGGGATACACAAGGCAGCTGGGGAGTACACAAACAGAAAACAGGTGAGGACAAATACACGTGACACAAGCAGAACCTAGGAACACATCAAAATAAAAGTCCACAGAACAGAAACAAACAGAACCGCGCAAAATCAGGACAAACGCAACAAAAAAGCAGTGGCCCTAACTGGCCACTGGCCTGACCGTGACAGACTGCAAGCTGCACCAGTGTCTCTTTTCTTGGCGTAGTGTCAATATGCAAGTGTGGTTAAGTTGTTTGGAAATATTAAAGCATATAGATACCAGCTAAGTACAGCACATTGAGTCTGAAGGTGCTGTTGGCATAGATCTTGTCAGTGTGAAAAATGTATGTATCCTTAAATATGCTGAATTTTAAATTAATCTCATCTAGTAGTGTAATCCCTCTATTCTACGCGGATACAGTGTAACACAGATTTTTTTTGAGAACCTAACTGTATTACCGCCACCAGTCCAACGGTGGCAGTAATACACTGAAAAGTTGTCAACCGCCATAAAAAGAAGAAGAAGAAGCTGCTGTTGCATGGCTGCTCCGTGTCACCCCCCCCCCCCACCACCACCACCATTTTCAACAACTATCTCAGTTTATTTAGTATTAGTAAGCTGTGCCCTGTCTAAACATGTGGGTAGAGAGAATTATTTCAAATGTTTCTTTTGTGTACGAGTCTTTGCACGCTGCTAATTCTGCTAATGCTAAAAGTTTTCTGATTCTGATTATTTATTTACCTTTACATTTTCTTTAAGGTCAATGCATTAAACTGAGTTTAAAATATGTTCTGGATATTTGGGGGCATAGTTAGGGTTTTACATTTTTAGGCACTTTTTTTTAACCAAAACACAACAACACGTTGTGCTCTTGGAACAATACACATTTGCTCTTGGAACGTAAATTACTGTATATCTTATTTTATGTAATTGCAAGAGTGATATAGTAAAATACTTTTCCCCAAAAGTGTCAACACAAAAGTCTTGCTCCAAATTTTGGAAAGGTGCTTCTGATCATGGCACCAAAAACATAAAAGCTTGCTGTGTTAGTGTATCAGTGCGAGGAAGATGCAGAGAAACTTCTCCAGAGTCTGCTCTAATGAAAGCCCAGGAAATCCTGTGTTTAAAGCTGGGCTGGTGGGTGGCGCTGAGCTCTTTTATCTGCTCTCAGAAACTCAGAGGAACGAGGGATTAGA
Organism: Brachypetersius altus; assembly: GCA_037974465.1. NCBI lineage: Eukaryota > Metazoa > Chordata > Actinopteri > Characiformes > Alestidae > Brachypetersius > Brachypetersius altus. The sequence goes on from JBBPDB010119803.1 coordinate 14,051, forward strand.
GAGCGCGAGAAAGAAAGACGAGAGGAACTAGTTGCAGTCCGAATGGCATGTAGCATCTTTATTCTTAGAACAGCTTTTTCAAACTCCTCGCCCGTGTATCCATAGCTACGCCAAAAAAACCCTCGCTAAGAGAAAAAGATTGAGAATCCTTTATTATTCCAGCAGTGGAGACACATTTCAGGCTTTTATTCAGTCGCAGAGAAACAGCACTAACCTGTTAAACTGCAAGTTTATACACACAGCCATTGGAGTTACTGTAATTACCGAGTTATTCATAGTAGATACCGAACAATTAATTATCCTTTATGAATAAATAGTAGAGTTCACGCTGGACCACAAACCGTCCACACTGCTGTACTGTTGTCAAGGCACAAAGTTTAGAGGATTTAAAATTAAGCTTGTTTTTCCGAGATCTAATAAAAGTATGGCCACAGTTCAGAGAGTTTTCTTGTGTTATAACAGAGTTACACATTATTGAGTGTTTCATTGTTGCATTAAACTATATGCTAATCACATTAGGTTTCAAACTGTCCTAATATTTTCTTTTGAAATGTAAACTTTATTCAGTATTTACAAATCAATCAGTGACAACTACGAATTTTGCCATAATGACTACTTATTCACAAATTGTTCATGTTCTACTGTGCATTACTCAGTAATTACTATCAATTACTCAGTAACTACTATCAATTACTCATTAACTACCATGAATTGTTCAGTAATTACTCTTAATTAATCAGTAACAGCTATGAATTACTCCATGACCACCACGAATTGTTCAGAAACATCTTATTTCATCATTAATTACAATTAATTATTCATTAATGGCTTGATTTTTCAGTAACTACTTTGTAATAGTTATGTTATTAAGAGGGTGAGGAACTGTAATGTGACTCATACATCTATAAAGACAGGACAATATTTGAGATAAACACACAAATGGTATGAATATTTCAACACAGCTAACTTCACAGCCTAGTTTATTCATCTTGAATTCTTATTTACCAAGTCATTTATAGTAGACTGAACAAGTAATTGTCTTTTATAGGTTAAAATGGGCTTTGTGGATTGGCCTTTAGAAATTGAAGGGTTTAATAATACATTCAGTTTAAATAAGTGATTCAATTTGAATGTGATAATAAGATTTTGACACTATAGTACTGAACGATCGTACCTGATTGGTTCTAGCATGCTTCTTTCTATTCATCCTGAGGGATCATGGCTGGTCCAGCAGTAGTGCAGGGTAAGTTGGGATCGTGAGTGTGTTTCTCCACTGGCTCCACTCATTAGCCTACGCTGAGCTTCCTCATTAGCCTTCATCATCACTGCCGTCCTTCTGCATCATTCATGAGCCACAATCTGACCCCTCCCAGCTCTGAGGAACCCTCGCTCACACACAAACTCCTGCCCCCGTCACTCAAACTGACAGGCCAATTACAGCTCAACAGTGGTGCCAGGGAAGGGCAGTGGCTTTTGAAAAGAAGGGAACCGTTAGCTGGTAGCTCTCCTGTATTCCACGGAGATCTGCTGTGATTGCAAATTGTACCTCATTCCGAAAGCTTTGTTCCTGATTCTCCACTCAGATTCATCACAAGAATAAACACTGACCTACTCCAGTTCCATGGAAACGAGGTCTCGAGGATGAACAATGGAGTCAAATTGCATGGAAAGCGAACAATAATTATACCACAAACACGCACACACACACACACACACACACACACACACACACACACACACACACACACCGTCTATACTCCAGAATACCATCCCCATACGCCTGGCATTTTATTGGAAACACTTTGTAGGTCCACTATATAGATGTACATTTGAGTTGTCCCTGCAGTCAGAAGGTTGTGGGTTTGAATCCCAAAACTGAGGTTCCCTTGAGCAAGGTACCATCCCCACACACACACTGCTCCCCGGGGATCCCTCATTTGCTGGCAACCCCCTGCTACACTTTGTGAATGGGTTAAATACAGAGAAAGAATTTTACACTGTCTGGCGTGTTCACGCGAGACTATAAGGGAACACTTTAACTTTTAAATACTGTACTTATTTATTGTATCTCTATCCTATTGCTGCTGTTGATGACTACCAGAATCTGTCCTTTCCTGTTGCTCTTGTGGTTTTCCTTGCACTTTGTCTATTTTTGCACTCTGGGTAGTCCTGTCCTGCATGCACTTGGTCGGGAGTCTTGTTTTACTTCTGTTTTTGTGTTGCTCCATGATCCTGGAGAAACATTGCGGCCCTGGAGGAATGTTGTGTTCCTGTTGTTTCATTTTACTGTGTAGATGGTCGAAAGGACAATAAACCTACTTGAATGAACGTAACAACCGCCCCCCGGTCGTCAGATCAAATAAAACACTCCACCCACCCTGTTACAACCTACAGTTCTGTAACATCTGCTACTCCTCATTCGGTTTTGACTTGTGTTTTGTATATTTAGATTCATGGCTCTGCTCCATACCGTGTGTTTTTGTTTTGGTTTGTGTCCCTGGCTCCACCCCTGTCTTGCCCTCCTGTTTAGTGTTTTCACCTGTACATGTTTCCCCATCTGTAAATACATCCTGTGTTTGTGTTCATGCTTGTTGACCCCCTACATCAAGTACAGTACCAGTCAAAAGTTTGGACACACCTCCTCATTTCCTTTGTTTTTATTATGGGCTACATTATAGACTAATATTGAAAACATCACCTGTTGCTCTGATGACAGCTTTGCACTCAGTCCTGGAATGGTGTTTAATTAACAGGAGTTTCTTCATCAAGAGTTCATTAGTGGAGTTTCTCTCCTTCTTAATGTGTTTGGGATCATCAGTTGTGAGGGTCGGGTTGGTCCACAGTTAGTGATCCTGTTCCACTACGGTTCTACTGCACATTATGGCAAGAACCACTTAACTAAGTAAAAACACAACCGTCCATTCATTCCCTTATTACAGAACAGATTCTGGTTTTGTTTAACTCTTTTTCTGTTTACTGCATAATTCCATGTATTCCTTCATTATTTACTACAGTGTAGAAAATAATAAAAACTAAGAAAAACATTGTGTCCAAACTTTTGACTGGTATTGTGCATTTTCTCGTGTTTTTTTGGAAAGTCTATCAGTGTTCATGTTTATAAATAAATATTTCTCTCCACATGCATCTGCTTGAAAGTTCTCCTTGACCCAACATTCACATTGCAAATATTTATACTATTTAAAGCTTTGTAAGTCTCTGCTTCTAGAAGTTGACCAATATTTCAGTGAGCAAATCATTCTGTAAAATTAACTTTGATCAAAATGTAAAGACTTTTACCCAACATTTAAAACATCTTCTAATTTCTGATTACATCCCTGCACATCAGAAGGGAGGAAACAACAATATTAATCAATATCGCATTTCATCTCCCCCTCATTAATGAGGGAAAATGCTCTGCTGGCTCAGAGACACTCCTAGCACGCTTCGCATGGAAATTGGTACAGAAGGAAAATGAGCTATGATTTCCGCTTTATGTTGACCTGAAAACAACTGGAGTTTGTTTACATTTTTCACTTTTCATTTCTTTTAGAAATACAAATAGTAGTAAGTACGAAAAATAAAAATCATGCCCCAAATAAGACTATTCTAAACAAGAACGATGCCTTTACACATGCACACATATTCAGCCTTCAGAGAATTAGCAAAGTCTCCTTTCACTGCTTTTTAAAAAGAGATATACACGGCAGCCAATCTGAGGCCACAGCCTGTTTAATGAAGGGAAGTGGAAAAAGGTGATGCAGAGAATACTTGTGATTGTTTTTGGTACCAAAAAATGATAAAATTAAAAAAAAATGCAGGATATGAGCCATAAACAATTATATCAGATGATATTAATGCATATCAGAATTGTGAGCTCAGCAAATACATAAGAGACCATTTCCCCTTTTTTGTCTTTACTGTTTGTACAGTTTATGGTTGTGTGTGTTTAAGAGAGAGAGAGAGAGAGAGTATGTGTGGTGTGTGTGTGTGTGTGTGTGTGTGTGTGTGTGTGTGTGTGTGTGTGTGTGTGAGAGAGAGAGAGAGAGAGAGAGAG
>JBBPDB010119813.1:0-18104 GCA_037974465.1 Brachypetersius altus
TGTCTGTCTGTCTGTCTGTCTGTCTGTCTGTCTGTCTGTCTGTCTATCTATCTATCTATCTATCTATCTATCTGTCTATCCGTCTGTCTGTCTGTCTGTCTGTAAGTCTGTCTGTCTGTCTATCCGTCTGTCTGTCTGTCTGTCTGTCTGTCTATCCATCTATCTGTCTATTTATTTTGTAGATCCAGAACGTGTACCTCCTCAACACAGCGATCTCATTCTCCAAGTTGATGTCCCTTTTGTTCTTCTTCTTCACACACTTCATGGCAAAATGCTTGCTTGTTTTCCTCTCCTTCACCATGAAGACCTCTGAGAATGCTCCCCTAAAGAGGTAGAGGTTTTATGAGCGTTAAAAAAGTAACACACTTAGACATTCCAATTTCTTGGACACACTGGGTGTCAAATCCTGTTCTATCTTCCTCTGTTAAGAAATCAGACCCAACAGAAATGGTTCTAATATTCAGAAGCTCCTGAAGGCTGGATCAGGTGTGTTAGGTCAGGGTTGCAGCTCAGCATTGGTAGTTAATCACCAGGACTAGACACCCCTGCTGTACACCTTGGGAAAATGCCAGTTTCTCTGTACACTACAAATCAATCAAAACAACCTGACCCCAGTAAATGAACACTATATTGCAATCTCTTTCTTTTTCATTTTGAGATTTGGCTGATGTAGGCTGTCAGATTTTTTTTTTTCGTTTTGCGAAATCACAGAGTGAGGCCTCCTCCTGAGAATAAAGCGCTTTTTAATGAGGATGAGGATGTGACCTTCTAAACCCCTATACTTCAGATAGAGCCTCCTGGGTGCTCCGTGCAGCTCTGCATACAATCTCTTTCATAACACCTAGAGCCACTTGTACCTGCACCTCCACTGAAATGTGAGAAGAAAAAAAAACATGCGTGCTGGAAAACAAATGCCCAGTGCAATTATGCTGAGGGATTGTGGTCCGCCTTAATCTTCACACTGTTACAGGTAAGAAAAAATCTGTAACTCTCTTCACGAGCAGCTTCAAGCGTACAACTAGTTCAGCTAGCGCATTTAAATCAGAATCAGAAACCATCTGTGCTCGATTAAAGGAATAATCCAGCAAACCTAATAACAGAAAACCTAATGGATTGAAATGCCCTCATAACAGAAATAAATTGCCAGTTGCTGATATACCTTCCTGTTTGCTTCCACTATAAGTGTGTTTTGAGAGTTTCCTGTTATATTATAGAAGAAAAATGGGAAATGATTGTCCATGGTCAGATATGACAGAACATGATAAGCTAAAAATGCTGGAGAACTCCTTCAATAAAACTCAATTCTGATCTGTATGCTAATACTTCATCGTATAAAATAATTTAACACTGGATTTTGGAATTCTAGCATTAGATACTAATTAATTAGTTACTTCTCAAAAGTGGTGAAAAGTCATCTTGTTGTGGCCTGAGGAAGAGGTTCCGTGGCTTAAGAGGTCACAAAAAGAGCTTAATTTTCTGTTCTCTGCGCTTTCCAAAGCTGCAACTTGGAATAGCTGTTCTAGGGCAGGGATTAGGTCTGAGAATCCCTTATGCAATGGAAACAGCCCTGGCTCAGGTATCCAGGTGTGGACCTGCAGAAACAGGTCCAGCCTTCAACCAGGTCAACAAGCACCCCAAGGAAGGATCAAATCATCTAACTGTTCCAGGCTAATTGGCAATTACGGTTGGATTGGCTTTTCGTTTAACTATGGTAGCATGAATCTGCTGCTAACTGACAGCATCTTAAATGTAGACAATTTATACAAAATGAGTCTAATTTTCCTTTTATAAAGAGATCATCTAGAGTAAAATGTCATACTGCCAATCATTTATTTTTATTCCAATGTCAGATAAATAAAGGTGATATTTTAGATGTATTCATTGGCCAAGATGCCATTTTCTGCAGTGAACCAAATAGATTTGATAGCATGTTCTTCTATAAAAATGTTCTTCTATGACTTGATCACACTGAGACTCAATTTTGTAGACATTTAAATACATGGGTGCATCAATCAAAACCTCAACACTGCTTTGCTTAAGGCAATGGTGAAAATTACACGTGAGACACATTTTCATGGGTGAAAACTCATTTATTCTGAGTTTTGTAGCAAGACCGCCTGCTCACGCATAACGTGTCACCCGCCTCCACATACACGCATTCACAAAGAACAACAAGTATCACAGAATAGCTTTTAATTGCACTGCAGCCTACAGCCTCCACAAAGCCCAGCACACTCTCACTGAAATGCTACCTCTACGCCTCTCTCTGAATAAAAAGCTGCAACCTTGGCCGATGGTCAGTAGCTGGAACGTGTCCTCGCGTTTTTATTAGTCTGACTAAATGGATTTTTGTAAGGAAAAGAGTTCAGTACTAAGGCAGTTTAATAGGTTTGTGGTTGACAGATGAAAGGGGTTCACATTCATTCACACGTCTCCTATATAAGCGCTCTATGACAACTCTAATGGTCCATATGTGAGCCCTACACTCTCGTAATGATGCAAAAGTTGTTCATTCAACAGTAGCTGGAACAGTATTACTATTATATTAGTTACTAAAACATCTTAAAGGTTCCATTGGCGTTTGTGTAACAACAAATTATTTTCCAACCTCTCTTTCTTTCTGAGAATGAGGATTTTCTGAGAATAAAGGTTTGTAACATTTGTAACTGGGCTTTCAAGACTACAGTACGTAACTGACCTCTGATAGGCTGCCCTGTATTGTGCTTCTTTCAGTCCAGGTTGAAACATTCACACATTGAAAGATTTTTTCTCTATGGGAAGTTATAATTGTAGGATTTATGGATGTTTTATGAATGGAGGTTATATGGATGACCTGGTGTGGGTTTCATTGTATTTAAATGAATACATGAATGATAAGGCTTGGATTTAAAGGGTTAACAAATGCCTGTTTTAGATGCTGTGCTTTGCAGTCCCACCTTCCCCCTCAGGAGGTTTATGCTGAGGGAGAGTGGGGTTTGATTCAAGTTGTTTTTGTCACAGGAAGCCAAAAAGGGTCACGTCCCCCAGGCAAAGCTTTTCCCACAGCACCTCGCTTCCGCTTGTATTGCAAAGAGCAAGGACACTGGAGCTACAACTGGTGCAACTTTACGCCAAACTGCATGATATCCCACATATTAAGGTTATTTGAAGGCCACTTCATGCACAGTGCTGATGTTCTGCCTTTTATGATGTTAATATTTTTGACACTGCAGAATGAAGCAGCATTATATCCATGAATCTGAATTCTATTACACTTAAAAGCAATGTATTTTCTGTGAATTTACTCCAACTGAATTAAACTGCATTGAGTTGGCCTGAATTGACTTGAATGAAATAATCAAATAATACATAAACTCTTCATGTAAGTCCCATTTTGTCTTTCGCTAAGCTGGTCTGGGAAAAAGGTAAAAATAACTGACGATGGTATAAACAGTCCCTATAGATTACCGCAAAGCCTTCCTCATCCAGTTAGGTGTTCTGGAAGTGAAACTTATTCTTGTCTGCCAGGGTGATTAACACTTAGGCTGCCCTAGTATCTGACACAGCATTAACCTCACTTAACTAACACCTACCCAACAGCCAAGGAAGAGACTTTATATGCTTTATAGGTAAAACTTCATTTTGTGTCTCAACACCTTAAGGGCACTCTGTGTGTTAGTTCAGAGTGTCACTCACATAACATTATTGTAAGGAAACCATTCATCTCAAGAAAGGAAATTTTGTAGAAGAGAAAATTGTTGCGATCCTGAAGCAATAATGTATTCCAGAAAATTTGGGCCATTTCTGTTGGTTCCTTTGTGCTGAAACACAGACCTAAATTGTAGTAAGCTTTTAAATAAACTAAAATAAATCTAAAGAAAAGAAAAGACAAAATGTTATACATGAGCAGCTTTATCACAGCCTTTCATGTCTCACAGCTTTTCTCTAAAGATAGAGAGGGAGAGTAGAACGCGTTAAAACACCTCCTGTTTTCCACAGTCCCACACAGGAACAACCTGAATAATTAATGTGCATATATGCAGTCTTCAGAATGGAGCAAATGCATTGACTGAGTGCAAAGGAAAATTTTCCCAAGACTCGGTTATCCTGAGCGCTTATGGAAAATCATGGGCACGGTTCAGCTTCAGGTAATATAAACATAAACACCTGGCTATTACCCTGAATCCTCAGTCTAGCCAAAAGTCTACGATCTCAATGGGCTGTGACGTCAACCCCGTTCCTGCCAGGCCAGCCACAGACAGACCAAGACACGAGTAAGACAGGGCCATTGGATAAGAGCCCATGACCCACTTGCCAATGAGAGCTTTGCCTTGGGAACACAGGGCTTCATTAAAATATAAACATCTAAACTGTTATTTGCTAATCATTCTCAATTATAAACATCTGCATATTCTTGTCACGCTTCTGTTTTTTCCTGAGTTTAAACATATTCATGACCCGTCCAGATTTGAGAAAGCCATCAACGACGCTTGTCAACACTGAACAGTCATTCCACAACGGTATAACCACAGTATTGCGTATTGTATTGCAGTGGGATGTTCTGAAGTAGTTCCACTGAAGAGCATGGTAAGCTTTTGGTGAATGAAACCTTAATCCCTCAATGTCTTTGTCAGGCTGGTGGCAAATCCTCTAGATAAGGAAGTAGCCCTACCTATCCTTGCCTAAGCAACCATGCCAAAGTAGGCCTCACTCAAATCCTGTCCTGTTGATAAAGATAGGTCACATATAGGTCAAACCATTCAATTGGAGTCTCCAAGTATTATGGTAGGATACCTCAAATTTTTGACAGACATATGTTTTTATGATGTTATGCCTAAATTGTTGCTTTTGTACCTCCTTGTATGATAGTAACTTTACAGGAGAAAGGTACACTGTTGTTAAAGTTAATGGGAAAGCCATTTTGAACCATTTCTATTGGTTTGTTCTTCGCCATGGTGTAAAGGGCACATAATAGAGATAAATAAGACAGATACGTTTTGTTCTGACAGTGATATTATGCAATAGAATGGGTTCTATTGGGATTCACTACTGTTGGTCTAAAGTTTAGGTTTATTACATTTATAGCAGTGGTTTCTCAAACCAGTCCACACAGAGTAGAGATGGTGCAAAAAATATAGACCACCTTGGGAGGCCTGAGTTCTGTTGCTGAGCAGAAGACTTCAAATCTACCAAGACAATTATGATCATGTTCATCTGCAACTAAACTCTCTTGTATCTGTCCTGTCTCTCGTGTCTCCTTTTTTCCGAAAACTGTTTATCCTAAAGAATTTAATGAGAACCACCATTCAAAGAGCAACATGTGACCAATGACATTCTACTAAGGGATGCTAAATTATCTATGTAGATATAAATATACTTACGATCCCAGGACCTCTATGAACTCAAACACTTCTTGGATATTGTCAGTGCTCTTCTTCCATTCATTATCTGCTTCCTTGCGACCCATTGCAGCGTTTGCTTCGACAGGGATTTCTACAACACAACAAAAAAACAGGAAAAAAGGGGTGTTATATGAACATATTAACTCAAATCTAGCCTAGTAGACAAGCACAATTCAGGGACTGAAACGCTTTCAGCATGGGCTACCTTTTCCAGTAGGTAAGACAACTCCTAATAATCCAGGAGCCATGCTGGGCAATTTGACTTAAATTCAAATTCACAACCTAAAGTCCAGGTAAAGGTTTCCCCTGAAGTTCTTCAAAGCTAGGAAGTCCAAGCGGGAAGCAATTCCACAGTCTGTGATAAAGAAGCGGTGAAGGTCGGACCCCACATTCATCATCAGCTAACTGATCTGCCAGCTCTAGGGCGCTCCTGCCTGTCTGAGGCTGGCTGGTCATGCATGACTGCTAATACCTGTCTTGGGCATGGGCCACACCCACAGCCAATGACAAAAGCGGTCAACCCACTGCAGTCCTACTTTGCAAGGTCTGACGACATTTTCAGACCGCTCTAATTTGTTGGCTGGTAAAATTAGGTGGAAGGGGTGTATCAGGACTCAGAGTTGGCTCTTCTGTGCTACAAATGTGGACAAACCTGCATTTTTAGAAACTGTGAAAATTGGCCATGTCCAGGACCAATATCGATATATTAAATGGACTACCCAATTTGTGAAATGGCATTGATGGAAACTAAGTAACAATCAAACAGAGCCCTGTACAAAAGAAGCAGACACCGCTGGAGCACTCTTAACAATCTTCTTTCGTTTACTGTAACTGCTTCTTTCAGTGTACACGAAAAATGTAGTGCAAGGAAAAAGGTGCAGATTCATAAAATATAGCTAGATTCTAAAATCTTGATTCAAAAAGGATAACAGTTAACACAAGCTCTGGTTTGTCCATAGGCCTTGACCTCCTTCCCCTTATATAACAAGAATCCTGATCCATTCAGTTAACTGTCAAAGTCCAGGGGGTCAATTACAATGGTGGAAGATCAAAGATAACTACTAATGCTGGCCAATGAATCAAAGATGTAATGCCACTGGGCTTGGATGTCATTCAAATAAAAACCATTCACACTTCAGTTTGAAGAGTAATTGACTTAATTGACTAGAGTTGGGTAACCTGAAGACAAAAAGAACATCCTATTAAGCAACACGGATACCAAACAAATCCTTGGGCTGTGTGCCAAGCATGGGGTAACAGCAATATAAGCCATTTGCCGGCTGTGCTCCTTTTCTCAATTCCTCCGCATGACATGCAAATAAAGAGGGAGATTAAACACTTCTTAATCATGACACCACCTTTGAACATGCATCACCGAACACACAAAGGTCTCATTATAAAAACTGCAAAGTCTTTTGTTTTAGGCAGGAAGCACTATCATGTGGATTCATTTCAACAGCATTGCAAGTAAATTAGTATATCTTTTAGTATATCGGCGACCTAGTATAGGTCTTGAATTATGCGGAAGTATATATAATACATGACTGTGGTCTGCAGCATATCTCCGTTCACTCTTTCAGACAAGAACACTGTGTACATATCTGCAGAACCTCCGAGCTCCAGCAGTCACTCAGCCAACCTACCTGCAGACCCCAGGACACTCATGGCACTGCATTACTACATTAGCAGCATAAACTTAAACTGCACACATCAGCATGGATCATTTGTGCGCAAAGTGCACAAGTGCAGATTGTCTGTGCCAGCCAAGGTCAAATGGGATGGGGGGGGGGGGGGGGTCCTGCAAACCAACTCTCCCTCCGAGCAGTGAGATAGATAGATAGATAGACATATAGATAGATAGACAGATAGATAGATAGACAGATAGATAGATAGATAGATAGATAGATAGATAGATAGATAGATAGATAGATAGATATATGTTGTATTATGCATAAGTAAATCCTTGTTTTTAAAATGCAAAAACGAATTTAGAGATGAAGTCTGTTTTTTTTAACGTAACAAATAATTTATAATGACTCTTCTTTGCAAGATTTACTCCAAAGCATTATGCAGTGCAGTAAGTTATTGCCAATAAAAGTAGCCCCCTGAAAACCCAGCTCCTGCTCGACCTTACCTTCGGGTCTGTAACACTTCCAGCACGCCCCCCGTTTTTCGTCCCTGTGGACAGAGAGGCAGGGGCAGCAATGGTACAGGACGGAGTGGGCGACAGCGAGGGAACGCGGGGGTCTCAGAGACACGGACATGAGCAGAGGGTCCTAACGCGAGCGGTGCACATCCCTGCGAGACCCCCAGATTACATCAACCGGTCCCTCAAGCCACGAAAAAGCGCAGCGTAGCGACCACCCAACGACCACTTTCACTGCTTTGAAACCCTCTTGCTGGTTGCAGACCCCCCGTCCTGCTCCTCTGACTTACCTAAAGCCAAGTGCGCCTCTCGCCGCTCCGCTCTGACTCTCCTGCCAAAAGCTCGCTGCTGTCTGCACAGATCAGCTTCTCCCCGAGGCACAGAAATAACCACGGCTGCACGGAGATTACACATCCTCACCCTGAGAGAGGAGGGGCCGCCCTTTCTCAGGTGGGCTTCCACTAGACACTCGCATTACTGCGTCCACTGCGTCTAAACTGCTCATTCAACCACACACCAAAAGCTCAAGTCCTATACATTTTCACCAAAATGTTGTTCACAGCTGTGATGCAAATAGACGTTTAGAGTGGATATGAAATGGTGCACTGTGACGGAAATGTGCAATATTGTGCAATGTTCTTACTGGGTGTTAATACATTATTTTTATGTGTAATAGTCTTTCCATGCACACATTTGTGCTATGTTCTCATCAGGTGCTAAGACATTAGTGCAACATCAGTATGTGCAACATCTTATTATGTGCAATATTATGTGCAGAATCATGTGAGGTTTTCTAAATGGGTGCTCAATCATTTAATTATGTGCAGAATCTTATTATCTTCTTCTTCTTCTTCTTCTTCTTCTTCTTCTTCTTATTATTATTATTATTATTATTATTATTATTATTATTATTATTATTATTGTGCGCAATAGTCTTTCTATGAGCAGTATTGTGCAGGGTTCTTACTGGGTGCTAAAACATCATAATCAATATGTTCAATATCGTATTATGTGCAATAGTCTTTACGTGCAGTATCATGTTAAGATAGTCTCTGAATAATTTAATTATGTACAATAACTTATTATGTGCAATGGTCTTACCATGTCAATATATTACTTATATACTACTACATCTCTAATACGAGCAATAATGTACTGCTAACCAGCATCTGTGTAATTAGTAACTTAACTGTAAGTTACTAATCTATAGTATGCATATGTAGCATAGTGTGTTTCATATTTTTCTACACATTTTATTTTACTGGATTTATTTAGACTTGATATTTATATTTTCTCTCTGTTTCTGTGTGTCTGTGTAGTCACGTCATAAGCAATTTCCTATGGGATGAATAATGTTTTCTGATTCTGATGACTAACCCAAATTCTTTGACAGTGGTGGTCTACCGAATCAGGAGTATGGAATAACATGGCCGTTTACAATGCCGCCATGAAGGGAAGAGTATGTTTTGAATATATTTTGAAGGGCAAAACCATCTCAAATCTATAGTGAAACAATATCAAGTGGCATAGTCCTAACATTCCGTGTAATACTTTTCCGAGATATCTTTTCAAGGCAGACATCTGGTTCTTGTTGCCCCAGCTGTGAACAGTTCTGACTTAGTAAGTGTCTCCAGTACATCAAATGCTACCACATTTAAATGAGAAAATCACAAGCCGTATTTGAAAAAATATTGAAATTTCCCCTAAAATCACATATGAATTCACTTAACGAAATAAAGCTATCAGCAGATGGTGACATGCTGCAATCAGTTATCCTGGCTTCTTACTAGGGCACTTTGCCTGTTAATCTTTGGTTTTATCTTTTCTCCTAGACTTGACTGTAGCAATGGCATAAGCAAGCATGTTCAGTAGGAGTGGAGAGCTCATTCTACATTTTGTGCGAGCCCTATCCCATTTGCAAGCTGTTCCTTAGCTATGATGGGAGTACAAAGTATTTGTGCAATGTGTCTTATATGACATTGTTGCATGATGTTTACATATTACTGTGTTGAGAATGAGGTCTAAAACATGGCAAATAGACTTACCTGGAAAATAATATCTTCTGTTGACCAGTGCTCCACAAGGTTCAACGATGTAGGACCCCATCTGTGAAGGAAAAAGCATAAGACTGAGAGAAAGCAGCTCAGTAGAGTCTCAGTAGGATTTCCTGTTGTTATCCTTTCATATCCTGGAGAAGAGTCTCTCTGGAGGTGATTCTAGGAGTGAATGGAATGGAACCTGTGCCAGACAACTTGTTAATTGAGAACCACTGTGTTTGATGTTGCTATGGAAGGGAGACCAGAATCGTAGCGGGTGAGATCTCCTGGCAGTTCTCTTTTAGCAGCGGTGTCATGCGTAAGTGGGAATAAAGGTGGTTCTAGATATTCCATGTTGGCCTGAAAACACAGCTTATGTTGTGTGGGTCTCTGTGGAAGGATGTGTCATTTTCTCCATCACACACTTTACTGAGGAGCAAGCATTACAAATGTTTTATCCTTTGCTTGATCTATTTTATGTATTAATATTTTATTAATAATAGTTGTAATTCACATTTTTGGGTGTCTAAACATAAGAGTAGTCATCTTAGGTCTCTTTCTAGTAGCTGGTATGTGATATTCCAGACTGAGGTTTTGATCTGAATATCTATAGAAGGTTGGTAAAAGTACAAAACACAGTCGTTACAACCCTGGAGGCAAGAGGCCATATGGTCAACTAGTGAATCGAAAAGACTAGAAACACCAAGGTTTGATTGCTGACAGTCTTTGATTACTGACATCAAAGACTGGCATCACTTCACAGTTATTTGAAGCAGACTATGTCTCAACAAGCAATGCTCCTGCAATCAAAAGACATTTTATACATTTAAGTACCAAGTATCCTCCTCTAGAAGGTTTGCAGTTGAGGCATTAATGAATTAAGCATTCTTCACAGATGTAAGGCAGATATAAGTAGCTTCTACTTGTGTAATTTTACTGTATTAACCTCTGCAAACTCATCTAATATTAGAAAGCTCCATGCTTGCTTAGATCACAAGTTGCTGCTGTTTACTAGCTCTTAGATTAGTGAAAACGAGATCATTTCATACAAGGCCTCTGTCTCAGTTTTGAAATCTAGGTCAAAAACTTCTTGTATGTTCAGATTTTTAGTAATCATTTTGTCAGATGAAGCCCCCAACTCCCAGGCCACAGACCTGTACCGGGGGGTGGCGTAGTGGGTAGGATACTTGCCTCTAGACCAATAGGTCATTGGTTTGAATCCTACCTTCAGCACTGGATTTACGTTTTTTATTATATTTTACATTTTATTATATTTTAAAAATATCCCCATTTTTATGTGTATCTTTTATTTGTATAAATACGTATATGTATCTGCCATTCCTTAAAGGCCGGGCCGTGAAAATAGTTTCTGATATTAAACGATCGAAATAAAGGTTGGGGACCACTGAGATAAAGGGTGCAGAGCTGGGAGTTAATGGGCATAATGAATTGAAGTAATGAAGGAGGTGCTGTTGTTGTCATACCTCATGCCATCCCTCAAGCTGGTTAAGTGTCACAAGGTACTCTCATGTTTGTGACACCCTTCGGCTCTGTACTTTCTAGCTAGCCTGTTGTAGCTGGGTCTGTCAGAAAACGAAAACTATATCTTTTCTACACTAAATGCATTGGGCACACACCTGTTTTCCAGAGTTTGGGATAGATCCATCACTACCAGTGAAGGGCTTAATCTCAATACTTCAGCTGACCAAGACATTTTGGACAACACCATGCTTCCAACTTTGTGGACACAGTTTGGGGAAGATCCTTTTCTATTTCAGCTTTCATGTGTCCCCAGTGCACAAAGCAAGATGCATGGTCGGATGAGTTTAGTGTGGAAGAACTTGACTGGCCCACACAGAGCCCCGACCTCAACCCCATCCAATACCTTTGGGAAGAACAGGATCAGAGATTGTGAGCCAGACCAACATCAGTGCCCGATCTCATAAATGCTCTAGAGAATGAATGGGCAGAAATTCACAGAAACTACAAAGTTTCTTGTGGCAAGCCTTCCAAGAAGAGTAGAAGCTGTTACTAAAATCTTTGTATTTGAATATTATATAATTATTATATAATATAAATACAGTAACAGTCCGTGGACCACCTGCATGTCTCCCCACTCCCAAACCAAGACTCCAACAGAAGCTCCAACAGAAATTAAAGACTTCAACTGATTCTTCTTTGGCACCTGTAATTTCTAATGCTCATCAGTGATTAAGTTTGTACACTAGGGCCTCTTATTGTTAGTTATCTGCATAGTGTATATTTTTGTCCTCTCTCTCACTATCTAGGGACCAGAGAAGAATAAGTTCCTCCTTTGAGTCGAGTTTCATAGCAAGGTTTTGTCCTCCAGCTTTAAGAAGCTGCTCTGTTGCCTGCCACTTGATCACTAGGGGCATGCAGGTTTACCACAACCCTAGTTGTTTGACACTTCTTAATAATTGTCCTAATGGTGCAATGGATATTGTACGAAGCTTGTCAATGAACATTTCACCTTTATACCATTTGAATAGAAACACATGGACCACGATTGCAGATACAAGGTAGGTGTACCTAATAAAGTAGCCCATCAGTGAATGCACCTGAAACACTCAATTTCTCACTTGATGTCCAAAAGTACCCAGACAAGTTCCACCCATTGCTGACACAAACATTTAAATAAAAACTTAAGACACCGTGTCTAATACCAGTCTGTGGTATTTTAGTCGTAAAGTTGGAATGAAATATTTGCTGTGTTTTGTTTCATGGTTTTGTTGTGTGTTTCCATCATCGCATGAAACAACACTCAAGTCTTTTTTTGTGAAGATGTTACATAATGTTATGTAAATTTTCAGTAGTGTAGTCTAGCGGAATCAGATTATTGCTACTTAACCACAACGCCCAAAGGCATTAATCTGATGATGTCACCAGCCTTCAGTACTTATTTAAAACTCTTCTCACCCCCATAGTCAAGAACAATGCAACAATGAGGCATATGTCATTGGGGCCAGGGATTAGTTTGCCCTGGGATGCGTTAATGTCTTATATAACTAACACACACAGGAACACCGGCAGGCCAGAGGAATGCAGGCACAAAGGCAGCGAGGGAAGAAGGGAGAGACTAATAGCTAAAAAATGAATTATAAGATTTTGTTTGGATGGCAGACATAACTGAACAGACAGACTTGTGCTGATTGGCATGTTCTATCCCTGTAAAAAGTTAGGTGTTAAGTGGACATTTTTGTCACATGTAAAAACGACACACGGTGTGAACAGTGTGAAATTCTGCTCTGCATTTAACCCATTCACCAAGTGAAGCCATGGATGCAGCGCCCGGGAAGTAGTGTGTGGGACAATACCTTGCTCATAGGCACCTCAGTGATGACACTGGTAGTCCTGGGATTCAAACCCACAACCTACTGATCACAGGGGCAACTCCCTAACCACCAGGCCTCCGGCACACCCATAAACAATGAAGCAATTGTGTCCTGCATGCATCATCTTAACAAGCATAGCTGAGAATTCAGTGTGAATATTTTGCAACTTCTGTAATACTGATGACTTTACAACCTTGGCTTCTTGACCACTGTAGATTTGCTGACAAGATCTATAACGTGCTCAGTTATGTGCACAAGCTGACATGGGTCTTGGAGTAGACGGGGAAAAGTTTGCTTTAACACACAAAAGCCTTCTTTTGTAGTTTCAAAAAAAGACATAAGATATATAAAATATTAGACCATTTTTAGTAATGTACAGAAGCATGTATGACTTTGCTACAATTCTTACTGCCTCTTTATTCAAAGTTACACGTGTGACCGTCCAACCCTTAAGACAGTGAGTGTGCATATGTGTCTTTGTCGTACAGGCACTTGCCACCATTCTCATCATGTTTAATGACCTTATTCCCTTATTTTTGGGATCAAGCCCTTCAGCAACACCAGAGTGCTGCACTGGGGAATATATACTTAGCACAAAACCACTCTGATGGGTCTTAACGAAAGGGGATTTACAGGACTACAGGACCACAAGTGCTGAAACTGGGCTTCAGTGGAATGATCTAAGTGTTTATATGTCAAGCTAAAAATACGTTAGCCTGGACTGCACATCTGATTCAAGTTCTGGACATAAGCAGAACTAACACCAAAATAAAAAAGGAATCAACCAGTGGCTGTGGAAAACAACACTCTAGATCCAAAGCGACTTCCGCTCCCTAACTGCAGGGGACAGTTTTCCCTGGGGCAACTTGGGATTAAGAGTCTTGCTCAGGGACCCAGTGGTGGTATGGGTATTTGAACCCATGACCTCTTGGTCCGAAGGCAAGTATCCTACCCACTGTAACTCAGTGTCTAGACATTTTGTTGAAGGAAACACTATAGGCGTACTGCACACAAAGTAAAATATGTATTAATATGTAAAGTGGCCATTATAGTCAACACAGCACAGCCCACAGTTCTTTATCTGCATTTAAACCATTCACCAAGTCAGTACATCAGTACAACCCATTCATCAGTACATCAGTGGTGCCACAGTCAGTCCTTGGGATTTGAACCCATGACCTTCTGATCACTAGACCACCAACTGCCCAGTATAGTCATCGCATGTCTGTAAAAAGCAATAAGAATCCCACAGCATGAACTGAAGATTTAGATTTAGTATTCGCAGTTTTGTTTTGGATTCTGAATAATACATAAAGCCTGTAAAATGACATGTTGGCTGCTTTTGCATCCTGGACTGCTGCAGTATGTTCTTATGTATTTGCAATACAGGCTATTTTGTACACAACAGAATCACCATCCCAATTTATAGGCCTGCTGTTTAGCAGCTTGTAACTTGCAACCACATGTCTTCAACACATGCTTGTGTTCTAATCTCGAAAAGCAGTTTCCATCTATATCATATTAACACAGAGTTGATGTGATTATCCTTGCTGCGGGATTAGTCAGTGAGGAGATAGTAGTGCGGCCAGCTGCGGTAAGATGCGATAAGGGCTTTTCTGTCACCCTCTCGTTATATTTCTCTCTTGTACCATTTCTAAGAAAGGTCTCATAAAGAACTGCAATTATAACAGAGCACAGTTTCACATTTGAGGAAGGCGCATTACTGATAGGCCAATGATCTCGAGCCTCCATTGTGCTTTCACTGTTCACATTTGCAGAGCTCCCAGATGGTGCCGCTTTGTTTTGTTCAGCCACTATTACAGCATGTGATTAGTGGTTTGCACATCCCTCATGCACATGCACACACACACACGCACACACACACACGCACACACACACACACACACACAGACTGCTACAGTAGGCTTTAATATTCTGAGAACAAGCTGGGGGCTGCAGGCTAATTAATGTTCTCATGTTAGGTGGGAGCTGAAAGGTGGATAGGCCTGCAGAAAGGAAAATAATTCATCCATCTTTATTACTATTAAATTATTGTGCAAATTTGATTTTTTTGAAGTATATAAACAAAACCTGCATTATTTATTTGACTTGTTTGTTTGGACAACTGATCCTTTTTCAACATACAATTCCATAGAGGTACACTATAATATGTCTGCGAGTATTCAGACATCCCTTCTAATTTGTGCAAATTAGTACTGTTTAATTATGCACACAAGGGTGGAATAATCTTCATGAAGGGTCCTGACAAAAGAATGGCTCTGGAACAGCCTCACATGATTCTAAGGTCTCCATGCCCAAAACCAGTATGGGCTAAAGGGGGGACAGAGCACTGAGCTGTGAAGCTCTGGAAGCAGTGGTCAGTACCTGAGCTCACTAATGCTCTTGTAGTAGAGCGCAATCAAATCTTTACACCAATGTTCCATCAACAGAGGGTGTTACAGCAAAGAGGACAAACTCCTTATCCATACGCCTGAACACTTCTATTGCACTTTCTGTTCTTTTTTTTCTGCATTTTCTTTTATTTCTTTCATTTCTTCTTTTAATTAGGTTTACTTTATTGTGGTTTGTATTGTATTCCGGTAAAGCAAATTGAGTGACGTCTTGTGAATAGTGTTGTGAAAGGCGCTTATAAATAAAATGCATTATTATTATTATTATTGTTATGCAGCAAGCAAGCATCAACAAACTAAAAGTAGCGGTGGTCAATGTACAGCATATTTGTAAATATATTATACATTATATCTATCAAAAAAGTCACCATGCATGCACACATGTAGACACATCTTTGGTACTTGGAGATTATGTGAGAAAGAACCTAGATTGCACAAAATTGAAAAAGCCTCACTCATATTAATGTGGTGCTGATTAATTGATCTTCTATCTAGTTCAGTAATCAGCAAAAGTGTTGATCATTGGAATTACATAAACCTTGCTAGATTGACTTAACGATAATGGCATGTGGTGAGGAGATGACTTAGTTACCTAACCTCTTTATATAACCAGCCCTCCAAACTTGCCAGGCGTGTTAACACTGAACCAACAGAACAGATGTCCGAGGCCAGGTCTGAGATGTTCTTCTATTTTCCATTGTTTTATCATTTGACTTTCAATAGCAATGGTGTTTTCGGGATATGCAAGAACTCAGCAATTGCTTAATATCTTATACATAAATTTCAGAATTTCTTAGTGTTGCCCTTTTGCTCCAGACGTTTGTGTAGAAGCCTCCAATGAGCTGAATAGATCTGAATAACCTGAATAAACACTTCAGTGGAAAAAACTACTGAACTTTTCAGAGTCTTAAATTTTCTTACATTTAATAAGTGGTCTAGAAATAGTACGGAGTTTGGAAATGTTCTACTTCATTGTACTCAGCACCGCCTGACTTTATAGCAAATGTTTTGAAATTTTAAGTCTATCTGCGGTTGTTTTCCAGGGTGAAATGGAAAAAAAAAAACAGGTATTCAATGGGGCCTCGACTTTTAGGCCTCAACGCTATGTTTAAAATAATGTAAATTATATTTTTTATAATTACTGTGCACAAGAGTTTTAATGCCAGCATTGCTTGCTTTGGATGGACCTGATCTCTTCTTAATATTAGCGTGGCGCGCCCTCTAGTGATAATGTGGAACAGTGCAGCTCAAATCTCATATTTATCCTCTTCATTTCAAAATATTTGTATGATTGAAATGACTCAAGCAATTGCATTTTGTTTCTTTACAACATATTTCTAGCACTATACAATATTAATTCTAGCACTATACAATATTAATTCTAGTACTATACAATACTAGTACTATACAATACTAATATTATTTCCTTTATAATACCTTATATTATGCAATACCAGTACAATACAGTACTATATAGTATTGCATTTTGTATTCTTTTGGAGGATGTTTCCTTCCAGTGTAATAGATAAGTATTACTGAATACTTTAAAGATTTATACACTTACTGACATCTGTATTTTTACAATATTTCCAAGAAAAAAATACTTTTTACTCTCTACATTTTTATTTACACAAGACTTTGATAATCTGGCTTACTAAGAGGATCACCGTGCCACCAAACAAAGAAAAAAAATCAGTTAAATATTTACTTTATATTATTATGTACTCATGTGTTTAACCCTCCTGTTATGTTCGGGTCAAATTGACATATTTAAAATTTTAAAAATCTGAAAAACATAGCTAAAAGTATTTTTTCAGTATGAAACTTCTTGTGCTTGGCTTAATAAGGATAATGAACATATAAAATGAAAATGGTTCATCTCACATATGTGTAACGCCCCCCTGCATGATTATATTACATAGATGCTGTTTGGGTCAATTTGACCCAGCAGTCAAAGTGGAGGTTAAAGGAGTCAGAAATGTTAAATACTATTTGTTTCTTTGCAACTGCGTGACGTATTTCACCCCAGTCACACACACACGCACACACACGCATACACACACGCACACACACATGTACACACACATGCACACACACGCACACACACATACTGTACATACACACGCACACACACGTGCACACACACACACGCACACACATACACACACATGCACACACACGCACACATACACACACACGCACACACATACACACACATGCACACACACACACATGCACACACACACACGCAAACAGAACAGAACAGAAAAGGCGGGAACTTTTCAGGTCATAGGGTCCTACAGCACCAAGCGAATGACTTGGCCACTGGTCATCTTTTACAACATGGCCTACAACGTATTTGTCATTTGGACAGAGATCTTTGAGTTGAAAGAGTCAAAGCTGTACAAGAGGCGCATCTTCCTTGAGGAGCTGGGGAAGGCACTTGTGGTACTGCATATACAATGAAGGCAGCACATGCCAAGAATCCCAGCTACTGCAGCTACAGTGAGGGAGATCCAGGAAGGGACTTCACCTTGTACACCAGTGCGTGAGGCAAGTATGTGTTTGTGTGTGTGTGTGTGTGTGTGTGTGTCTGTGTGAGATTATGTTGTGTGTGTCGTGGGATCAGTAAAAAAAACATAGTAATCATCGTCCTCTTCTTTCTAGGTTGCTGCTGTTGGGGAGAGGACGAGGAAGAGCTGCCAGGTCTGCAAGCCATCTGATGATATCAAGACAAGCATGACCTGTGTAAAATGTGCAAAATTCATTTGCACAAA